>JBAMJV010001220.1:0-142500 GCA_037951105.1 Echinarachnius parma | reverse complement strand
GCGTGTTCTCATGTGATGCATAATCATAATTTGCAACCAGCTAATCCATTTAGATAATACGTTTTTTTTTTTGGAGAGGGATAGAACGAGAAAGCAACTGCTTTTGAAATAATCTAGCCTGCTAGAAAGGTTGACTCAGGGTGTGTTCTCATACAACATATAATCTTAATTTGGAACCAGCTACTCTATTGAGACAATATGCTTTTATTGGAAGGGATGAAACAATAAAGGAACTGCTATTTTTGGAATTAATCTAGCCTGGTAGACAGGTTGACTCTGGGTGCATACAATCTATAATAACCATTTTCAACCAGTTAATACGCTGAGATCATACCCTTTTATGCAGCGAGATGAAGCAAGACAAAAATTGTGTTAGCAATATTACTCTAGCTGGCTAGACAGGTTGCCTCTGGGCTTGTTATCATGTAAAACCCAATTTTCAACCAGCTAATTCTTTGGGATAATTTGTTTAAATGAGAAGGAGACAATACATGCCACTGTTTTGAGTGATATTGTACCTGCTTGCCGGATTAACTTGAGGTGTACATGTATTCCCATTTGCCCCCTTGTATTTTATGTCGCTGGTCCAAAGTGCAATTAGGTTGGAGCCTATACAACAAATGAAAATGTCTTGAATGGGTAAAGAGGGATTTTAATTAAAGATGCACATCAAGCCAAATGTTATATCCTAACCTGTTTATAACAACTTAGAACAAGTTGCTCATGAATGACGCCACACCCATTACACCCTGTATATTCATGAACAAGTCTTATTTCTAGGAGAACTTTTACTGAAATGATAACAAAGTAATCATCTTATTTCATTAAAAATGAGTTATTTTAGGGACATAATTCCCCTTCAGTTTTAATGTAAGAAAACCAAGGCTTGCTACAGGTGGTCCATTGCAGTTAGAGACCCAGCCTGTTTTTTTTTTCATGAACACCCTTAAACCGGTATACTGTAAAGGAATCAAGGTTTGATATGCATTTCTATGGCCATTCCATTCATTCTCATCAAATGCTAACACAATAGTCAAGTATTGTGTTTGCTAAGGACCAAAGGCATGGGCGTCGATCTGTCATTGATACCCATTCATCAGGGGGGGATGATCTATTCATTCATCCCCCCTGATGAATAGGTATTACGTAAGTATCGATGCCCATGACCAAAGGTACGCTCTCATTGATATCCTTATGGGTTTGGCACAATTAAATAAAATTTGTTCAAGGACTAATAACCATTCTTAAAGTTTCAATTTAAGTTTTATTAACATTTTTGGAGGTTTATAGATATGCAAATGTGGTATTCATGCACATTAAGATTCTATACAATGAAACCCAAGGGTTTTTGTCTTATATCAAGGACAAAGTATACAATCGCATTAACATCTACATGTAAAGTGTAGTAATGAAATCAAATCATACTACGAGCAGTACTATAGATGCACTTTAATTGCCTTTAATTCACCGAGCATGGTGGCTTAGTGGTTAAAATGTCCGCCTCATGCACGGGAGGTCCCGGGTTCGAACCCAGACCGGGTCATACCAAAGACTTTTAAAATGGTTAATCACACGAGTTACCAGAGGACTGGCCCCCTTCTGTAGCTTTTGCTACATTTAGTAGACGTGTGGCCTAGTGCTAATGAATCAGAGATAGTCGCCGCCTTTTGTGCCAAAATTGGCACAGGAAGGACTTTACTTTGAACCTTTAATTCACAATCTCTATGGTTTAATATATAACATAAAACCAATGCTTTCAATAGACAAGGATATAGAGAGTCTTCCATTCATATCCTTAACATTTGAATAGTATACAACTAGCTGCTTTGATGTACATGTTTTGTCCTGTTTACCCTGCCTCATGTCACTTTGAAATGGTTGATTCATTTCATTTGAGACAGTGGACCTGGGTCTCTATGTTTTACATCTTTTGTTATTTGTTTGAATTTAATAAAGATGATATATATTTTATTAATTTCATCAGTTTAAATGTAATGACATAAAACCTTTTCAAGGACTTTAAATGCACTTTCACTCATATCAGTATAGTCTTAATGATATAAAACCTTCTCAAGATCAGCTTGTAGCTGTGAATGTGACATTTTGTTGAATAAAATACCATTATTATTATCATTTATATCATTCATCTTTCAATGACAATGATATCAATAAATATTTGTTGGTAGGTTTGTTAAACACTTTCTTTCAAGTTTAATGATTTCAAGGTTTTAGCTTAACATGGATACAATTTTGGCGTAAATTGAAAGTGTGTTTGATATACAGTAAGTGTAATAAAGATGCTGTGCTGCCAAGTGTAATGGCTTCTCTATAAATCCAATAATGTTTCTTGTTGTGACAATGCACAAGGTCAATTGCATGGTTTGTTCATGCATGACTTTCTACTATAGATATGAATGTAGTAGTACTCAATCCAAACAGATATCCATGGACATACAACTAACCCTTTTTCAGGGGACTCAAGCCGTTTGCCTGTAAACCATCCTTCTAGTTTTCATGATAAGTTAGCTGATTTTGCACCAAAATATGTTATTTTGCCTGAAAATTGCTGATTTTGCCCCAGTATACATGTGTGGTTTGTCTGAATATGTGATAATTTTGCCAGAATTTCTTAGTATTATGATTGAAAAAAGAGGGGTTCACTTAAATATGGTGTGATTTGTGTGTTTGTGTGTTAGAGTGTATGTATATGTGTTTACATGTATGTGATAGCAGTCTTTGCACTATATATCATTCTTTATGGAACTGCAGGGAACACAAACACATGTTTGTTGGAGAGGAAACTGAGATCTATACATGGCCATGAACAGTCAGAGTAAAACACAACTGTTGTCAAATGATTTATTGCTTCAAGATGGATGATGCACAGGTAGAATAGATATATTGGAGC
The DNA here is from genome assembly GCA_037951105.1 of Echinarachnius parma. Taxonomy (NCBI): domain Eukaryota; kingdom Metazoa; phylum Echinodermata; class Echinoidea; order Clypeasteroida; family Echinarachniidae; genus Echinarachnius; species Echinarachnius parma. The sequence goes on along the minus strand of JBAMJV010001220.1, from coordinate 139,592 downwards.
AAAACAGATGTGAGCTATAACTGACAATGCTGTCAAAACAGCCCACTACGGCAGTCATATGATTTATAGTCGTAGCTGAATATGGTGACAAGATAGAGGGTGGGCCCCCGGACAGTGGGATGGACAGTTGAGTTGACCATAGTGCACTTAATAGTTGATGTATGGATGAATTAACAGATAAATGAATGCACATGTTCACAGTGGATAGATGTTAAGGTAGATGGATGGTTGGTGGGTGGGTGGGTGGGTGGGTGGGTGGGTGGGTGGGTGGGTGGGTGGGTGGGTGGGTGGGTGGGTGGGTGGGTGGATGGATGGATGGATGGATGGATGGATGGATGGATGGATGGATGGATGGATGGATGGATGGATGGATGGATGGATGGATGGATGGATGGATGGATGGATGGATGGATGGATGGATGGATGGATGGATGGATGGATGGATGGATGGATGGATGGATGGATGGATGGATGGATGGATGGATGGATGGATGGATGGATGGATGGATGGATGGATGGATGGATGGATGGATGGATGGATGGATGGATGGATGGATGGATGGATGGATGGATGGATGGATGGATGGATGGATGGATGGATGGATGGATGGATGGATGGATGGATGGATGGATGGATGGATGGATGGATGGATGGATGGATGAATGGATGAATGATGAATGAATGAATGGATGAATGAATGAATGAATGAATGAATGAATGAATGAATGAATGAATGAATGAATGAATGGACGGACGGACGGATGGACAGACGGACTGACTGACTGACAGATGGATGGATGGATGGATGGATGGAGCAAAAGGAGTTTGGACAGGAGGATAATCAGGAGAGCAAGATGTAAAAGAGGATAAAGGAGAGGGAGAAGGGGGAAGAAGGAGGAAAGACGGGTGTAGGGGGAGGAGGGAAGTTGGGGGAGGGAGGGGGAGATGGCTGAAAGAGGAGAAAGGGTAGGAGATGGGAGATGTAGTTGGAGGTAGAGAGGTTGGAAGAGAGGGAAAGTAAGATGGAAGGATGGTTAGATTGATGGATGGATGGACAGACGGACGGACGGATGGATGGGTGGGTGGTCAGATGCAGGGATATGTGGATATTAAATCATCATGTGTGTCATGTGTTAAGTATGTATCTCAACAACATCTCAAAGGCAACCAACTAATAAACTCACATTGTTTGTCAGTGATTTCTACCAGATCGGGTCAATGCAGAGATTGCTCAAATATGGTACAGTTGAAAAAAGAGGTTCACAATAAGCTACCTGGGAATGAAAGACTCTTTTTTACCCTATACCATACCAAACATACTGTATATCCACAATTCTAATACAATGCATACGTTTCCCTACCCCTTCGCTCTTGTCTTGGGTATGCCTGGCAATGCCTGGCTATGCAAATGTGTGTAGACTTTTACCCCTACATGGATTACAGTGCAAAGCGAGAGAGAAAAAGAGAGAGAGAGAGAGAATGGTAAGGAGGAGGGTGGTAAAAAGGTACTCTAAACGCCCCATCGATTGGTTTAGTTGGTCATGTGACAATTGTAATGGATGGTCGAACAGGGAATAATCATGGTATAAAGTCACTAGAGCGATCACAATCATCAATCTGTGTGATGATTTATAAAATGGAGTTAAGGGGAAGGGTACATGCAGTATCAGACAGTTTTGAATGAAAACCTTGCGTGATGATCTACAAACAGTATACATTTATGTGTAAAGCATCATTCTGTCATTGAAGAGATCAACTTTCTTTATGCAAAATGAGCAATTATTAGGTGCTGAGAAGCAAGTTTCTCACATTCTCCAAAAACCCAAAGTCCAAATGAAGGTTGTTAAAAAAATTGATGATTTAGGATATAAATAATTTGATTATGGGGTTGATATTTTTACAATATGTAGATTAAAGGGATAATTGAGTTTTGGTATAGAGGGCGCTACACAAAATAATTTGTTTGTGAGAAACTGAGTGTTAAATTTGAAAGAGCATACAATTTTAATGACAGAATAAACTTTATTTGATCAAAATCGGTTCAGAAATGGCTGAAATATCCATAAACATAACAATTTGTAATAATTGTGGGGCCCCACATTTATTCGATAATTTTGAACCAGCCGTTCATTTTTTTTTTTAAATGCTTCCTCTTTTCAAAAATTTACAAAAGAGGTTTTTAAATAGATGTTGATTATCTCTCTATCTAATCACTATTTCAGAAAAACATCACATGCACAATATTGTATTTAAATTGGTTGAAACCAATTAATTTTTAGAGAGCACCCTCTTGACTTTTAACAGCTCTTTTTGAATGATAACAGGCTTTTTACTTAGTCATTTTTAATGGTAGCCTTTCAAGCATGGTAGAGTTATAACTATTAGTTTGTAATGTTATGGTGCAGATTTTGGTTACTAAAATTCAGTTTGACCAAAACTGTACTCTCTTTACCAAAACTCAACTATCCCTTTAAATATGTATATACTGTACCAACTTCTGCAAAGTTGAGGTTTAAATCCCAAAATGATTTCTACTAGTTTGTTGGACCATTGTGACAAGGGACCCATTCAGAGTGACCTATTCACATGGAAGTATTTATACAAATTTTTAAAAAACACATCACACAATCAGATTGTTTCTAACATATTTTAAACACACAACCATAATATTGCATTGTTCAACTAATAGGGGCAAGCACACATAATAAAAAACAGTGTGTAAGTTATACACAAACAGGAATACTTATATTATATATTCACCTTCTTTATGCATACAATTTACAAAATATGTACAAATATAAATCAATTTTGCTTAAATGAAAATACATAAACACACTGAGATATGTGTATCAAGTACATGTCAAAAAAGAATGGGAGGACAATACACTAAAGTTGAGGGAGAGTCATATAGCATTCAAGTCTGATCGCATTTGGAGGAAATGATGCTTTGATGCATTGCGCTGTCAATGCACACTGACATCTTGCTTGGCAAAAATGTATCTCCGATCTACTGGGACAGACTATTCCAGCAGCCCATACAAACAGCATCACTGCAGGGCTGCAATTAACATCTTGCATTAGAACATCTAATAAATGGCAGTATTGAATTGGATATCTAGAGGCAAGTCAATAATGTTGGTGTCACATGTTTGTTTTCATACTTGGTATGATGGGATATGAGTAACACTTTGATCAAGTGTATTAAAAAACCTTAGCTTCATTGAACTTTAAAACAATGAATATAATGAGGAAGACATGACAGTTCAAGCCATGAGATGAAAATTGAGGATTGAAATGTAAAGCAGGGAGGAGGAAAGGAGACGGAGGAGGCAGGGAGGAGAGTAGGCGGGGAGGAGGTCGGTAGGAGGTGGTGAGCAGGAAGGGTGATGGAGGAGAGGAGGAGAGGAGAGGAGGAGAGGAGTGGAGGGGAGAACAAAAAGAGGAGAAGGAGGCGATAGGAAAAAGAGGACGGTAAATATTAATGGAAAATGCAAGAACATGAGGGGAATGAGGAAGAAGACCAAATGGACAAGATATATATAGAATCGACCACAGAAAAGGGTACAAGCATATAATGGCAGACCAGGAAGGGATGGGATAGAGATGACAAGACTCCACAAACAAACTGGGACGGTAGGCAGAGCTTGGAAGAAACGCTCAGTCAACAGTTGCCAAGGCTGTTTTCATAATACTAGCCACAAATATGTTTGATGCATTCCTCCACGCTTTGAGCCATGTGCTGCATCCAGTCAACTCAAGAATACACATATCATCAGTTGACCAGCACAAAGATGTTAACCCCTTCTGTCTTAGATATTGGAAGTATTATAGAGTTATACAGTTCCCAGTAAGCAATGGGCTCACACACTAACAATTAACATGAGCCATGTATATAGAATCCTTGAGATTCCAGGCCGTTTAACATAAATAATTACAATTAATCATACATCAATTGATTGAACTTAAAGTTAATTTGTATGACATATTGAGTAATACTAGATGAATGTTACAGGGTCATGACCTAAATCAAAATACGACGAACAAGAGAAATAATCACTGAAAATGTATCAGAATTGGACATGTTGTTCATATACGCATAAATGAGTGATCATTTCAAAATTGCCACCAACTGTATCATCAATCAGATGCAACTCCCTTTAAGTCCATAAGTTTGTATATATCAATTATTTGTAAATTTAGTTGCTTTAAAATTCCTTTTCTTGTTTTCACAAAAATGTTTGAAAAAAAATACAACATTTTGAAGGTCTTAAATTAACCTTGTAGTTCAAATAATTTCATCTTTGTAAAAATTGCATGTAGAAATCATAATGCAGCAGCTAGCAATGTCATGATCAGAGGCAATGAAAAATGACCAATTACCAAAGCTTATTACCGGCTAATTTGAAGAATGAATTAAATATTTGATACACTTCATGTGAAAAGTGGGCATGTGATTTATATGCAGACGATGATACTAACATATTACATGACGGCATGGCTGTGTGTCATTGGAGCTGCATTCGCATGTCTTCCCCTCATAACACTGCACCATAAGACATGTTCCTGAGCCACTGAATGGGTTAAAAATAACCCACATCCAAACATACACCCATGCAGGATTGATTTTCTCTGCCTAGAATCAATGCACAATGTATTTTGTTCCTCTCACCACTCTCTCATCTCTTCAAGTATTGATATTCTCCATCATTCTCTCATTTTCTCTTCTTTTTCCCCCTCCTTCTCTCCCTTCTTGGTCTCTGCCCCCCCCCCCCCCCCCCCCCTCCACCTCTCCCCTCTCCTCTCCTTACACAATACCCTTCTATATATTGATATGTTGCACATAATGAATACCTCCTTCTCTCCCTTCTTGATCTCTGCCCCCCCCCCCCTCCTCTCCGTACACATTACCCTTCTATCTAATGATATGTTGCACATAATGAATTCCTCCTTCTCTCCCTCCTTGATCTCTGCCCCCCCCCCCCCCCTCCCCTCCCCTCTCCTCTCCTTACACATTACCCTTCTATCTATTGATATGTTGCACATAATGAATACCTTCTTCTCTCCCTTCTTGGTCTCGGACTCTGCCCCCCCCCCCTCCCCCCCCCCCCCCTCCTCTCCTTACACATTACCCTTCTACATATATCTATTGATATGTTGCACATAATGAATACTCCTTATCATTATTAATTCCTTCCCTATGAGATTCTGATATCCCCATAGACTTTCTACACAGCCCACCCGGTTCCCATAGGCAAGGGGTTAATTCTCAGCAGGTTTGAACCAGTTGAGCATTGGTTCTGGTGGATAACATGCATTTAACCCCTTGCCTACAGGAACCGAGTGGGCTATGTACAAAGTCTATGGGGATTTCAGAATCTCAAAGGCAACGGGTTACCAGCCAGGGCCCCACACTGAGTTTTTTGGCAGTGGCCTGGTCGGGTTAGTAAAATAATGTTCTCACAATTGTTGATAGCCCCTAAACATACATTTGTTGGCCCCAAAATGTTATATCATTTGTAATGTGGCATCTGGGGGACAAGCAAGGGATGGAGAATTGAGTGTGTGCAGCGGACTCTTCCATTCCAATGATTTGGCGGGCCTTCTTCTGGATGTTGTCTAGTTGGCAGATAGTGATTGGTTTGTGACAACATCAAGGCTTTCATATTTTCTATTCTATTTTGTTTACAATCATGCAATTTATATTTAGTATGTTTGATTAATCTAGAAAGCCTGTTCATATAATATAACATCACATGACATATATTTAGTCATTGCTATGTACATATTGAACTAGTCAGGTCCTGATGAACTATAATGAATACAAACAAAACCATCTGCCCATATTACACCGATATGGCTTATGATCTCTACACTAGTTCATGATTTCCAGAGGCATTATACATACAATTATATTTTCTGTCTGTTTTTCCCACACTGACAATTGTAATACTTTGGTGAATTATTTATTTGTTTGTGAAACACACTTTCCCGGTATAATTTTCCTCCTTTGGCTGGTTCTTACATGTATTTGCTGTAATGATTGTTACAAACAGAAAGACTGTACAAAACTATCTGTTTTTATAATACAAAATGGTTTGTCCATTGTCTTCTACCAATTGGCAGCCTAATAGTAATAGTGGAATCTAATACCGTGCATAATGTCTGCCACGATGACTGGCTATCTTCATACCATGGTCATCAGGTACAGTTCAAACCAACACAATATTGTGTATATGCCCCTTATCAACCCCCTGGGGAGCATACTAGTTAAATGGCGTTAAATGGATTTTTAAAGTGACATTTCAGATATCGAGTTACGCACACCATATTGTAGCTTACAATGTCATCTACCTCGTACCAAGTTTTCAAATGATAACTTGTTTTAATTACTGAGATATAGCCTGGATAATCAAAGGACATTAACTGCTTTCGGTGATATCTTTGAAAATGAGAAGGGCGCTAAGCACGCTAAGCACGGCTGGCATGTTTACACAATATGCAAAACCGGTTTGAATCAGTCAGGTGCAAGCAGAAACTTAGCGCTCTTATCACTTTTATAAAAATCTGTAAAAGCGTGTGATTCGTAAAGCAGTTGCATAGAAAGGATACGAATGGGTGGGCGTTATGTAATAACATTGCATTAAAAGTATTTCAGAAAATAATTGTTTTTCAGTTTTGTATTTGATTGAGTCTGCAATGTAATACATCTTTTACAATGTCTATTTAATTAAATAGTATGCAGTTACTGTCGTTACTCCAGGATAACTTGATTTTGGGTACTTAACACACTTCTCATTCTAAGCACAATGTGGTATTACACCGCAACATGCTTCTTTGAAAAGGGCACTTAAACTTTTAAACCCAGCTCTAAAATACAAAGTTTAGCATATTATGTTTCAGTTTTATGGTAAATGTAAGAAAACTATACATTCTCCATACTCTCTATTGAACAAGTATTAAAAAATCGCACAAGATGTAAATTATGACTTGTAAAAAGGCAAAACAAAATATACACGATTATCTCTGAATGACATTGGGCACGCGCAGCCATAGGACTAAGCGCCATTCTCTTTCTCAACCGACGAGTTTATTTTGGTATCACATGTATTTTCTGTATTTGCCAGCCCAAGTATCACAAAAATATGAAGCAATATTGATGGGTCTAATATTTTGACATTTTCATGCTCATAAAATTGTTTTTTTGTTAAGGAAATTTGATTTATGCAAACACAATGACAGTAGCTTGCAAATGATGTTACAATTATTGGGATTTATGATCAGTGTACATGATTCTCAACAAAGATCAAACTGTCATATCTTCGTTGCTGCTCTACCGTTTTATCTTAGATTTCTCATGATTCCTCTTATTCAGTTCGTTCACAGCAAACACATATTTCAAGGGTAGAATTCCCCTTTAAACAAAATGATGTGCATTCCCCCTCATCAAATAATAGGAAAGATGGGTTTACATATGCATCACTTATCAGGAGACCTTCAATTTTCAAGATGACCAATTAAATGATTCCCAACTAATTGCCCTGTTTAATGTCAAACATTACTACTAATAATATTATAAATGAATGATAATATCTCACATTATGCGTGTTGGTAAAACAGGAAATGGGTGAATTTGTACCACATGAACGAAGCGATGAATCAATGAATCAATGAAATATGTATGTGATCAAATTGTACATGTTGATGCATGGATAACAGCATGGATTTCAAATTGGAAAGTAATATGAACAAACTGGCGAGGTAATTTAATAGTTCATGGATGAGCTAGTACAAACACGGTGGATTATTACATGCATGAGCACAAGAATCAATACCAGTAGGTGAAGGCAAGCAGAAAATTGAATTTATATGGCAAAGTGCAAAGAAGGTTTGAGAATATACACATAGAACTAAAATAAACATAAACATACATCCGAGTTTCCATTTTTCAAGCAATTTGAGACAACTATACTTGAGTAACACATAGTGTCCATAGATGCCTGCCTGGGATCAGTCCTCAATGGGTTAAAGGAACTAAAGAATACAATGTACTTTGGCACTTATTCCATAGTTGATGACTTGTAAACTACGTCTGCCGAAAAAAACTCCATGAAAATAAACACAGTAGTGATTTTAGGCTAATTTTCTGATGCCAAATCTCACTTAGCAGCCAGTTTACATTTAGGGTCCAAAATCAGCAGCGTGATTGACATGTGATTGACAATTCATCGGCTTACGTCATCTACAGAATTTAGAGAGGCGTTGTGTATGGGGCGAAGTTCTTTAGATGACGTCACATTTTGGCAAATTAAATGGGGCGTTCCCAGGACAATTAGATATTTATTAATTACCCAAAAATTGATTGATTTCATGGGAAATGACTGCCAAATTCTTTTTCTTAAGGAAAACTTACTTATAGAGAGCCTAATTGTGAAAATTAGGCCATCTAGACGCTGTAGTTCCTTTAATGAACTTATTGTCTAATGTGAATGCAGCCAAACGTTGGGTGAGAGTGAGAAAGGCATTAAGTCCATTGGTGCTAAATTGGGTTCTGCATGCCAAATTTTCAGAAAATCTGTCAACATTTTAAACATAATTATCTCTGAAATACAAAAAATTAATTTTAATAGCGCCCTTCTCTGTCTCAACAATTTCCTGGTCTAGAGCTGTAAATTTGGATAACGAGTCTTGATAAAAAAAAGACCAAAGGACTAACGGACCAACTAGCCAGCCAACCAACCAATAATTTCACACCGATTTTACCCCTCAAATTTAAAGCTTTCATCCAACACTGACAAATTCCTGGCAATTTGGGGTGATGTCAATTTAATGTTGGTTTTAAATTGGTTTAATAAAATATATCATCAGGCTCATTAAAAGCCCAAACAAACTGCTACCCTTGTAGCAGTTTGGTCTTTTTGTGGCATCTTATTCATCTGTATCCCTCTCTCTCTTTCCTTATGTTTTATTCAACCTCTGTCTTTTTGTGGCATCTTATTCATCTTTATCCCTCTCTCTCTTTCCTTATGTTTTATTCAACCTCTGCCTTTTTGTGGCATCTTATTCATCTTTATCCCTCTCTCCATATCCTTATGTTTTATTCAACCTCTGTCTTTTTGTGGCATCTAATTCATCTGTATCCCTCTCTCTCTTTCCTTATGTTTTATTGAACCTCGGTCTTTTTGTGGCATCTTATTCATGTTTATCCCTCTCTCTCTTTCCTTATGTTTTATTCAACCTCTGTCTTTTTGTGGCAACTTATTCATCTTTATCCCTCTCTCTCTTTCCTTATGTTTTATTCAACCTCTTGTCTTTTTGGGGCATCTTATTCATCTTTATCCCTCTCTCTCTCTTTCCTTATGTTTTATTCAACCTCTGTCTTTTTGTGGCATCTTATTCATCTGTATCCCTCTCTCTCTCTTTCCTTATGTTTTATTCAACCTCTGTCTTTTTGTGGCATCTTATGCATCTTTATCCCTCTCTCTCTCTGTCCTTATGTTGTATTCAACCTCTGTCTTTTTGTGGCAACTTGTTCATCTTTATCCCTCTCTCTCTTTCCTTATGTTTTATTCAACCTCTGTCTTTTTGTGGCATCTTATTCATCTTTATCCCTCTCTCTTTCCTTATGTTTTATTCAACCTCTGTCTTTTTGTGGCATTTTTTTTATATCCCTCTCTCTCTTTCCTTATGTTTCATTCAACCTCTGTATTTTTGTGGCATATTGTAATATCTCTATCCCTCTCTCTCTTTCCTTATGTTTCATTCAACCTCTGTCTTTTTGTGGCATCTAATTCATCTTTATCCCTCTCTCTCTTTCCTAATGTTTTATTGAACCTCTGTCCCTCCCTCTCTTTCCTAATGTTTTATTCAACCTCTGTCTTTTTGTGGCATCTTATTCATCTTTATCCCTCTCTCCATATCCTTATTTTCTATTCAACATCTGTCTTTCTGTGGCATGTTTTTCATCTGCGTTTCTCCCCTGCTCCATACATCTCCTCTGGGCCTGATGATTAATGGCTTCTTTTCTTACATGACCTATTAGGATCGGTCATTGCCTTCTTTCACTCTTTATTTCCTTGACAAATTCATCCCCCATCTCCTCGTTTCTCCCTCCACATCCCAAGTGTCTTCAAGTCTTAATTGGCCATATTGTCCATGGTTCCATCAATATCATGGGCAGTATATGCTACATTATTGCTTATGAATAATGACAGAGTTAAAAACACACACGTATTAATGCAAAAATATGATTTTCACATATATATATTCCTAAATGGTATGCATACATGCATAAGTGCACATGTAGACACACAGACAGATTTTAACCTATATGAACCTTTTCACGATTGTTCCCAAACAAAATTGAGCTGGAAAATTGAGGGTGCTATTCAGATTGTATGTTTTAAGCAAATATAATGGGTTAATATCATAGTCTTGAACAGATTAATGTATTAGAATACAAATTGAGAAAAGACTTATTCACTTATTTAAACATATAAAACACACATAAACACCCTCTCACATTCAAATACAAATCTAACATTAGCAAGCATACATGCATTTGCACATGCCATGAAGTAACTTGCGCATGAGCGCCACTTTTTCTTCCTCAGCATCTATAACATGTATATAGGTCTTCCTTTCTAGTATCACATTCTCTTTCTCTCTATAATGGTCTCTGCCTACTTAAAATTCTTGCTATCTCTCTTTTTCCATCTCACTGCAGACACTGTGCCACTGCTTACGATGAGTCTGGGAATGCTTTTAAATATTTTATTTCATTTTGCTTCCTATGAATATTGATTTGATGGTGGCCTCCACTAAGGAGACATTTATTTCTAGATCATAAAATGGCTTTTTCCATTGAGGTCTACATATACAGTATGTGACTCCCAAGTTTTAAAGGAGCCACTAGCAACTATCTATCAATCAATCAATCAACCCATCAACCCATCAATCAATCAATCAATCAATCAATCAATCAATCAATCAATCAATCAATCAATCAATCAATCAATCAATCAATCGACCCATCGATCGATCGATCGATCAATCAATCAATCAATCAATCAATCAATCAATCAATCAATCAATCAATCAATCAATCAATCAATCAATCAATCAACCCATCAACCAATCCATCAACCCATCAATCAATCAATCGATCGATCGATCAACCGACCGACCACCGACCAAACAACCAATCAATCAATCAATCAATCAATCAATCAATCAATCAATCAATCAATCAATCAATCAATCAATCAATCAATCAATCAATCAATCAATCAATCAATCAATCAATCAATCAATCAATCAATCAATCAATCAATCAATCAATCAGTCAATAAATCAACCCATAGACCCATCGACCGACCGACCGACCAACCAATCACTAAACCAATCAATGTCATACCTTCTCATCACTCTCCGTGAAAGCCTCGTGTTGGTCCTTGCTGCCGATCTTGTTGATGACCTGTGCCACACCCAGTACCTCTCCACCAGGCTCCTTGATGGGCATGGAGAGCATGCTGCGAGTCTTGTACCCAGTCCGCAGGTCAATCTCACAGTTGAACCTTGGGTCCTGCAACAATAAATAATGGCAAAAGGTCAAGGATTAGAAATATTAGAGTACTAAGGGAAATAAATCATTTCTTTTGAAAGACTTCCTTAATGAGTATGGATAACATGCAGATGGTCGTGTATCCAGATAGCAGGTCTATCTTGCAGAGGAATTTTTTCTATCTATGACACACACAAAATTACCAATTAAATGTTTGGAAATTCTTTAATTTTGTTACCAAGATACCAAGTTTGATGGCAATTCATCAACAGGTTCTTGACCTCATGACCCCAAATTGAATCAATTCATTGGCTCCTCAACATGCATATAGATCCATGTTTAACACTAATCTGTCAAACGGTTCTTGAGATAACACAATTGTGAGCTACTTTTACATAATGAGCCCTATGACAAATGGAATAGCCTATTAAAGGCAATTCAGACCGGTATATCAGACGCGCGAATCCATATTGCGCACTTTTACGCACGGTACGTAATCCCCCTTTGCTCAGTTATAAGTAGCGATCGCAAACTGTCCTAGTTCACAAATGACCGAGTCGAAAATAGTCGCGTTCGGAATGTTTGTTATATAGCAAGGAGGTACTCGAATCTTGAGATTCTTACGAGCGAAAGTATTACGCAACACGCTCAACCGCACCGACATCACAGGTGCCGCTGAGATCTTATCAGCTCGAGCAGTTCGACTACCTCAATGTACAGTTTATCGCTTGGTACATAATAGCTACCAGCTGTGTGCTACATGCAGTTTCATATGAAGGCCCGTGTTCAGATATTCCGAAGCACCGCTCTAGATCGATCCAACACACATCGAGTTTACCTCGGGAGATTACAATGGAGTGCGACTTGGATTTTGCTGACTACCCATATTAACCCATGCATATTTGCCTTTAACAGCCAATGGGCAAGACACAGGTTACAGGAATTCAATGTGTCCCTTTTCATGCAAGGCAACCTGTGGAGATAAACCAGTAATATAAATTAATATATTCCTGTAAGTTTCTAACAGTGTTTTTATAATTTTTTTAATTTTTTCATCTCACTTAGATGTGAACATGTAAAAAATGGCAAGACAATTACAGTATATAATGTATATACACACACGCTTAATCTACACACACACACACACACACACACATACACACACACATACATATGAACACAAACAACCACGAGCAGACACACATACGCATGCATACGTACACACACACATGCCTTTTTTACACAAAAGCATGCAGGCCAAACGCACATTTAAGTACATACATAATGCAAACACATACATACATATTAATATTAACGCATAAATACTCCTTGATCAAATATTCTGTCAACCGAAATTCACTTTGTGGGAAGAAAAATATAAATTTGATGGAAACAAATTGCCGTCCCTGGCTTGAGAAAAAAGGGAAACAAAAAAAAAAAAACAAGAATAAAGAAAAAGAAAAGGAAAGATGGGCCTGGTGATTTGTTGATGCGATGTGGCTAGAAAATGCCTGGCCAGTTTCAATTTACAGCGCAGATGTGGGTGGCGACAGTGCCGAGTTTCAGCAGCATGGTTTCACATGCCTTCTCATCTGTCTCTCTCCTTACCAGGTTGCCATGGAGCACACTCCCATGGATTGGGGGTGTTTTTGCAGTGTAGTGTTAAGCGCAGCACTGCAACAAAGCACCATGGTTAAATCTTTTTTTGTTTTTACTTTTTTTGCTGCATGCATATTATGCTTGCATTTGGCACAGTTATTTTTGTTCTTGACTGCTTACATACAGCACTTGCATGCAGTACAGTTGAGAAGCAAATGTTGCATGCATCCTGGCATAGAGCGTATAGTCCTCTTCTATGAGATGAATGGTAATTTAAGGAGGGAAGCGATGCTGAGCGCTGCACTAAATGTCAGGAGGGGAAACACAAGGAGGAGTAGAGAAACTTGGCTAAATGTCGTCAACTCAGTCCTCTCTAGGCATTGCATACACAATCAACTTGTCTTCACTAACAATAATTTCTTTCACAAGCTTTATTTTTGTTTAGACTAGGATAAATAACATCTTTCTCCCCTCTATTTCACCCATTCCCCACAGGCAATGTGTTAATAATAATAATAACAATCCATTGTTATCAAGCACAATATTATCATTAAATCTCTCAGCACACACAGAGGAAGAGAAAGAGTATTTGAGCTATTCATTAAAAATTATTTAAAAAACTGGACTGAAATTGTATTCTAATGATATGATTGTTTTATAAGATCACAGGTGCATAAATTTGCAAAGCACATAATATGATGGTTTCTAACATGACCAATGATGAAATAATGGACTCCTCCCCATCTTCCTCTCTCCCTATTCCTCCTATTCCGCCTCTGTCTCTCTAAAATTATAATTTTCTCTACATCTATTACTTTCCTCTCTCTGTTTTCATATCAAAATGCATTCACATGTATGATGGAATATCTCTTTCCCCAAGGGACTTTGTACATGTTGAATTTGATGGTTTCGGGGCTTTTTAATGAGAAATCTGATCTCTGCATCGGGATGGTATTTAGAGTACTACACAAATGGATCATGTTCGGGGACGGGCATGCAAAGTACACATTCGTCATGATAAAAAAAAAGTTCCACATATAAAAATTGATGAATAATGAAATCATTCCAAACAATATGTCAGACATATTGCCATCTCTCGTAGTTGCATAATGTTGATCATTATAATAAAGAATTATATCTTGCATGTAAAGAACACACAGTTCATGTTTTTGGTATGATGATAATGTTCATTTGTGAAGAATCATATTTGTTCAATATTTAATACTAAATATACTACTTTATTAAATACCATGTCTTCACTTTTTATGCCTAAATGTTCACTTTTATTTTTAAACATGTCAATTATTCCACTTGTAGTTCCCTTTTTCATTCATTGATATACAATTTCAACTCGTCGTATATCACTAATATTGGCATGTTCTCTTTACCAAAGATATTACAATTTACTGTTTCAAATCATTGATATGAAGAAAATATCAATTAAACAGGGATAATATATTTAGCCCATTATTTATTCAATGGCTTTATTCTTAGCATTTAGTAATGTATATTTTTCCTGTTTGTAACTTTCAACACAATTCACAATTCTACTTTCATAATCTTTCTTTCTACTCTTCATAGAATCATTTTTTGTTCTAGCCAATCCTTCTAATCCCTCATGCATTTTCTTTGTTATTCATTCATACCTTTCTCTTTTTTGGTCTCTTATTTATAATCTATCTTTTCTCTTTCATTCTATTCTCCTTTCATCATATTGCCATTCACTATTTTATCATCCTGATTTTTTCCTTTGTTATTCCTTCATTTTTCTGCCCTTCTTCAGGCTTCTACACAAACTTTAGCCCCGAACATCAATTGGCCCCATAAATTACATTTAATCATAAACTGTCCACTGTTCATAATGTCAGACTTAGTATATAGATAAACACTGCAGGTATGCATGATGGCTGACATATGAGTATACAACATTTCCTCATTCTGTCCCATTGTCTGTTTGTAAATCTAGTTGCCCAGTCAGGACATTAAATGTTGCCTTGTACTGCATTTTACTGGTCCAAAATAACTTTTGACTGGCCCTAGGCCATGGATCGGGCAATTGCTAGTGTCAAACCATGCCTTCTCTCTATGTTTCCCACCATGTTGTGTTTCAGTACGAGATCATTTGTTTGGTTCTCCATTTAATGTTCCTCATTTGTATCATGTGCCTTTCTCTGCATTCTGTCCTCTTGTCACAGCATGGTGTTCAGTATCTGTCTGTTCATGCTTCCAATAAATGCACAGAGTCTAGTGAGATATATATATGCATCAATTTGTTTTATTTGAAGAAAGAGCAAATGTTACCCCTCGGGAATGGAGAAAAGGTGAATCTAGGAATCTGATTACAATTCATCATTCAACTAGTTGGCTAATTTTCTATTTTGTATTCGTCACCCCTCAAGGTATTGGTAGCAAGTGAAATGTTAACCTGTTTCATGCTTAATATTTAATATTTCTATTTTTACTGTGTTGTTCTATTGAAAATTGGTTAACCTGCACGAGTTTAATTGTTTTTTTACTTTCACTTTCGTGGGTACTTGAAAGCAGTCTGCTTGGTATGACCCATGATTAGCTAGTAGTGTGTGTCTATGCATAAACAAGAATATCATCCAAAATACACACACACACACACACAAAACTCACATGAACAAACTAACATGCAAACATAATAAAAACGTTTACATAAAAAATAACATACACTTTTTTGTATGCAACATTTTAAACACACGCACTCGCATAAATACAACAAATACTAGACAACCCACATGTAGGATGGATATGTACATGTACATGCATTGATGCAAAGAGAAAATGAGCACAAGTATTGAATTAATCCATCTGCCCAGATCAGATGCTCACAACTCAATTACTCCTCCAA
Organism: Echinarachnius parma; assembly: GCA_037951105.1. Classification (NCBI taxonomy): domain Eukaryota; kingdom Metazoa; phylum Echinodermata; class Echinoidea; order Clypeasteroida; family Echinarachniidae; genus Echinarachnius; species Echinarachnius parma. Next base: position 123,557 of record JBAMJV010001220.1, on the reverse strand, counting down.
GTTTGCATGCCTCTACTCCTGGACAGAGCGGGCGGGTGTAATTTGCCGTTCGTTTGCCCTAAATGACATGTTTACGGCTTACTGACGGCCTCGTGTTTATTGCGCATATCACATTAACAAGAGTGCAGCTCCCGTGCTGGGAAAGGGTTTACATTGAACCCTTTCAGTGCGTATGAAGCCTTCTTCAACCACCCCAACACACATCATGTCAATAACACTCCAACATCCCAAGGGTTAAATTGCATGGGAAAGGGTGAGGGGTCGGAAGTGTTTTCGGTGGTTGCAAATGCATGCTCTCTCAAACAACGGTGGTTCAAATGTGCGCTATATAAACAAGCTATGTCTTTATGGCTGCAATATCTGTGGAGTATTAAGTATTAAGCATGGTAAGTATTGGAGTGAGGAGTCGAGAGTGTCTTGGAGTGGTTGCATCAGGGAAACAAATACACGGGGGCGGCGGGCGAATTTGCCCCCGAAATGCCAAAAAGAGCCCCCGAAAAGAAAAAAAAACACCCCCGTTTTTTGGCATTTTTCGAAATCGGCATGATTGGATCGTGATCGAATGCCAATCCATTGATCACTTACAGCATTAGAGCTTAATAGTAGCCCATCAAATTTTAAAAAGAGCCCCGGAAATTTGTAGCCCCTGAAAGTTGGAAAAGTAGCCCCCGAAAAACTTCCATAAAATTAGATAGGGAGCCCCCGAAATAAAAATATTAATTTTTTCACTGGGTTGCATATTATATGCACTCTTCCCATACCCATACACACACTTATGTTCCATGCATGTATAGTGTTATGCATTACAGAGTATTGCAAAACTAGTATATGTTAAAATTAATCTGGAAAACTGATTTCCATCATGGTTTTGCCTCTTTTCGATATGTACCCGGCTTACCACACAAATCCAAATAACATGTACACATTGTATTGTCTACATTTTCTTGAATTGTAAAGTATTCTGAATTTCTCTATCAAAATGTGAAAAGGGGGCCCCGGATATGCACATTAAAATAAATATAAGCAAGGTTATATATTGTGTGCACTTGCTGGTTTCATTGAAAAGCTCCACTCTAACTTATTTTTAGCCACCCAGTTGGGCCAGTACTTCTGGTAGCCCAAAACAAAAATTGACTAGGCCCAAAATATATTTAATTTGTAAACTGTCTACTATTCAGCCTCACTCCTTTTATTGGTCAAACCTTCAATACCAATGAGTATTTGTATCTAGGTGTTTGTATAGGTGTTTCTATGTGTGTAATGATGAATGAATAAAATAGCCAATGAGTGAATGATTGAATAAATAACTGATAATAAAATTGACTTCTAATTTACTGGATTTGACCAGGAAAACCTCAATAATAATAAAGTGTTGATTTGATAGCACTTTTATAGTTTGAACTAATATATGCACTCTAGCAAAGCACTTTATTTGAATCTAGAGGAAACACTGGTCAATCAACAATCAAAAACCCTTTTTTCAACAAACAAATACAACATAATCTCATGTTATTGTTTTGATTTGCTTTTTGTTGAAGATGTTTATAAACATTATTCTTGTCTCTAAATACTACACATAGAGTATAACAAAATAACACAAAACAAAAACAAATTAAAAAGTCTAAAAATATCACAGCTGAATTATGAATATTCAAACTTGAGTGAGGGTAATTATACGGTATATTGGTAAACAAATTAAAATGCTGAACTTCCTCAACATAAACGATAATGTGCATGTGCTCACACTTGTTGATAACAATTTGCAACAGATTTTGACATTTATATGCTATGTGTCACATTATGCCTTTTCACTTTGGTCGCTCACTAATTGACGTCCATTGATTTATGTCTGCCAGTAAATGACATTTTAATGATTTCCTGACATGCATGTGGGTACCTCCGGGACCGCCTTACTTTCCCTCAGCAACATTGACGTACGTACGCAAACCCACGCAAATGAAACAGTCCAACTCGGTCCTCTTGCTTTATTATTGGAATGCTCTCACCAATTCTCTCCAACCTCTGGAGCTACTACACTATCAAAAAAACAAATTAAAAATGGCTTCAAGCTTAACCCACATTGTCTATGAACACCTGGACGATGTATAACTCTATAGGAATTCGGAGGAAATGTATATGAAATGGATGAATATATGAAATAGGTTAATGGTCATACTCAAGGAATACTACAGATCTTATTGTACTTGTAAGCATGATTGTACTGGAAATAATATTTATTATCCAGAATGGACTGCATTAGGTGTGTATAATTGAAGTTAGCATATAAATTACAAATATAAAGCTCTCCAATAAACATTTTATTAATCACTCATCACTTTTTGCACTTGTCAACAAAGTTACTAAATCCCTTTAATTAACGTGCTGTGTTTGATCATTCTATTTTACCAAGTACGAACTCCATGGGAATATCTTCATCTAGAAGGATCCTGATGACTCTTTCTTTGCAAGTATATGAACCCCTCTTTGTCAAGGTAATTAGGATGTGTCAGTGGTGTAGCCATTGGGACACTAGAGGGAGGGGGTGGCATGTGCCCCAAAATAATTTGATATAAACAATACATAAAACAAAAGTGTAACATTTCTAAAGAAATTTATTTTATTTATTTATTTTGGTATACATTTCAAACTGATCAGCAGCAGTGCTGAAAGGATCAGTGTACATTGAACATCAAAACATACATAGTATAAACATGATAAATAATATAATATAGCAATTGCTACATTCGCATTTAAATGAATTGGAACGTTAATGTTAAGTACAAAATTTACAAAAGTAAATCACTATAAGATAAAATACAAAGTGTGCCACCAAATAAGTCTGGCCATTGTGATATGCATCTAGCTTTCACTAGGCAAAGAATAGCAATGAGTTTGTCATTGATTAGTAGTTTAGTAGTTTAGTAGTTTAGCTTTGTAGAATGGGGCATGCATGTAGAATAGGACCTACTGGAACAGCTGTCTGTGGCGTGGAACGATTATGTTGATACTCGTTATGAAATGGAACATTTGTGCCAATTGCCATGTTTAGCACACCAGAAAACTTGAAGATGGGCGCTCAAAGCACAGGGAGGGTTAACAAATACTGCCATTTCACAATCCTTATTGCCTGCCTTGCGCAGGATATTTAGGATACGTCCTTCAAAAAAGTAGGGTGCTTTCATTAATAGTCGCTCGATAAAATTGCAACATAATTGTGCTTCCACCCCCTCCCCCCTTGTCTCTGATTAACCAACGTAAGACAACAGCTAGCAGCTCATTTTGGCCAGCACGTTGATGCATCACCAGGATTAACATGCCTCTAGAGTCTATTGATTCTATACTCTTGGTGAAAGAAGTAAAGGGGGTAGGAGCTCATAGTATGCCACGTTGTATGGCTCGGGTGGCCAGGAGCTCATATAATGCCGTGTGGTATGGCTTGGGTGGCTAGGATTACTATTCACATCCAGACTGGCAACAAATAACAATTTTACTTCAAGTTATTTTACCCGTCATTGCAAAACTTTACAATGGAACAAAACAAATATCCCCTCTCCCGCAAACGTCCATGGTATTGTGCAGTCTTGTGCAGCTCACTCAAATTTCAAAAGTTTTTTGGAGGGCCGCATTCAAGGAAATTCATTTCAGTTGATATAAAAGCTATAGGATGAAGACCTTTGATTTTTTGCTTGTAATGGTTTATTTATATATAATAGTTACATTATTAATTAAAGGGGTAGTTCAGTTTTGGTATAGAGGGCGCTGCACGAAATAATTTTTTTGTGAGGTAATGAAAAACTGAGTGTAAAAGTTGAAAGAGCATACAATTTTAATGGCAGAATAAACTTTATTTGATCAAAATTGGTTCAGAAACGGCTAGAATATCAATAAATATATCCGATCGGAATAAATCTGGGGCCCAGATTTATTCGATGATTTAAAGGGGAATTCCACCCCAGAAATGTGATGTTTGCTATAAAATGAAGTGAATATGAAGAATCATGATCGAAAATCTGAGCCAAAACGGTAGAGCAATAAAAAAGTTATGACAGGATGAACTTTGCTCCGAGTTTTAGTATCGTTCGCAATTGCTATCGATCGTGACGTCACTTGCGAGCTGCAGCCATTTTGACTTCTACATGGAAATTTTACAAAGTTAAAATTTTCTTAATAACAAAGCAAATTTATGAGCTTACAAATTCCAAAGAGGTTGGCCCATCGATATTATTCTATGAATTCGTGAAAACAAGCAGAGAAAAATTAATTTTTAGCAACGAAAATGACAAATAAGTGTATTTTCATGTGCTAAAGCCATGGCGGGTTGCTCGTCAATGATGTTGCATATGGCGGCAATTTTGAAACGATCGCTCATTACTACATGATGTTCAAATAGGTATAACTCCCGTGTCTCTTGTCCGATTTTGATCAAATTTTCACCAATTATGCCTCTTATTCTGCTTATTCAAATAACAAATGGTTTTATCAGGCCCGGAATACCCCTTTTAAAAAAAATTAAAAACATGCTTAAACTTGTTCAAAAATGTTCAAAAGAGGTTTTTAAATAGTTGTTGATGATCTCTCTATCTAATCATTACTTCAACAAAAGATCACGTGCATAATCTTTTTTAGATAGCGCCCTCTTGTGTTTTAATGGCTCTTTTTTAATGATAACAGGCTTTTTAATTAGTCGTTTGTAATTTTATATACCTTTCGAGCATGGTGGAGTTATAACTATTAGTTTGTAGTGTTATTGTGCAGGTTTGGGTTACTAAAGCTCAGCCTTACCAAAACTGTACTACCCCTTTAAATAATAACATAAATGCATACACATTCAAAAACTACTTGTATTATACTTAGTCTAGACACACTTTACAAATTATGGGAAGTGAAACTTGCAGGTACAGTATTCCCTCCACTTCTTTTCTTTCTGAACATGTTAAAAAATGAAAACAATACAGTATATACTGTATATACATGTATATATGAAGTGAAATCCATTTCCCTATTATTGAGCTTGTCATATGTCTGCTAACAATATTAGGAGGCTTGTTGTCATTATAAACTGAAGAGGCCTATATAAACAGTCCTCGAATTGCATTATTGCATCAGCTTGGGGAATATTGGATTTTAATGCCAGAGAGCTGTCCAGTAAGTTGTCTTTCAAAGCTATATTTCACAAGTGTCTTTTTGTTGTGTTTTGCTCTTTTCCGGAGTAGGGTTCTAGTGGGATGCTACCATGGCTCAAACTAGAGTATTTGGGCTAATCATATTGGACCATATTCACAAAGGAGGTTTGTACAAACCATGGTTTAAACCATGGTTTACATCTATGGAATGCCAATTGTAAACTGATGGAGAGAGAATGTAAATTCCTTACTTGTTAACAATGTTGATGGTACACATTCTCTCTCCATCAGTTAACAATTGGCATTCCATAGATGTAAACCATGGTTTGAACCATGGTTTGTACAAACCTCCTTTGTGAATACATTACCTCTCACAGTGTATCAAACTTCTTGTAAAGAGGAATTGTGGTCTCACCCATTCTGACAATGTAATTTGTGTGTATTATATACATGTATAACTAACTCGATGAGCAATGAGGAAGAACGATTTCCAACGACTTTGCTAACTCCGTTCTACATCTACTTTATTTGTTCTGCATCGCAGTATTATTCTACCACTTTAGTTGTTATTTATATTATTTATATTATTATATTATTTATATTTAAAGGAACATAATGCAACCAGCAACCTCTGTGTACATGATGAACAGGCCCCGTATTTAAAAAATCCCACTAGCTTCATGCTTCATGCTACGTCTCTCCTGGATGACATGGCTAATAATTAAACAAGATCTTTTAGTTCCTAACTAGAGTTACCTACAGATAAACTTAGGCTTACCAGCTAACCTTACTCGGTGACTAAAAAAACTGTTTGTTGTTCAATATACTGTTTAATTGGAATACACTTAGCAGGGAACTAAGCAAGCAAATTTGTAAGAATATAGGGCCAGGTAAATTGCAATTAACTTTCAAAACAAAACAAAGAATGAAGAGAGAGTCTACATGCCACTGATTGGTGCCAAGATATCACTATAAAACAATTGTGATGATCAATCATGTATTGTGATGATCAATCATATATTGTGATGATCAATCATATATTGTGATGATCAATCATATATTGTGATGATCAATCATATATTATGCAACAAGGACCAGAATGATTGCATATTATAAATACATAGATTGTAAAGCCAGATATAGATTCTACCTTGGCTGCTACTCAAAGCGACTGGAGTTTTTTTATTCAACTCCTGCGGCAATATTCATTAATTTTTCAAAGTGGTGTTGTTTCCTTGTCACTTTCTCTTGAAACCTTTTCTGTCATCTTTTGTTTCCACTGCAGAAGACAATTAATTAATGCATCCATATATCACTTTTCTCTCTCTCTCTCTCTTGCTGTCTCTTCATCCCTTTCATCCACATATACTTGGTTTAGAAGCAAACGGTCGCTAAGTCATTTCCTCTACATAGGAGATAATTGTGTTGAATGTTTTAGTGCTATTGTATTTGTAATTTATATCTCAAAAAACGGTCAATAATCATCTTCTGACAAATTGGCATCACACAACGGAGGCTCTAACCTGCAAGATGGTATACAGAACTCAATTCAGCCCCAAATCAACTCAAAGCCCTCTAGACTCTCACCCGACAATTGTACCTTCTCTGCACTCATATATCTCTTGTTTTCTTTCTTTCATGCGCCCCTTTCTCCCATCTCCCCCTCTCTTCCTCTCCTTCTCTCTTCCATCCTCTCTCTCACTCTCTCTCTCTCTTCATTTCATCATTCCATCTCCATCCACCATTGATTACAGCATCTTCCTTTCTTTGCCCGGATGATAATTAATAAAACAAATATAGTCAGATAGATACTGATTCTGCCTTGACTAGCCGGCCAGCTTACATCAACTCAAATCATAGCTGCCCAATTTCAAATAAGCTTTTAACATTTTGTTTTAATTTGTATGAAATACATTTGAAATAACAAAATAATGATGTGTTACATTCTATAAGAAGGAAGGAAATGGAGAGAACAAAATCTGCTTGCTAGGAATTTGAGATTTTGTAATTTATGTAATACAGTATTAAAAGCCAATTTGATTTCAGTATAGCACCTGTTGTCCATACACCCCTGATATATCAGGCATTGTCTTTAAATGGGTTATCTAGGAATTGATTCACTCATTTCCAACAAAGTTGGATGAACTGATGTGAAGTTTAACTGCTCACAGAATTAGCGGTCATCGCCTTAATTACACTATGAGATGCAAGTAAAGCACAGAACTCAGTAATTCCTCAAGTTGAATGCGAGACAGTGCGAATGTATTGCGACATTGGTAGTCATATTCACGTTAGAAAGAATATCTTCATGCAGATTATCAAAATTTCCGCTATGTCACTGGTCAGCTGTGAGCCAACGCCTGATGTTTGTCAATCTCCAAACATCCAATCAGAATGGGCAAAGAAACCAAAGTAACTCTCATTAAGAGCATTTAATTGTATGTGAAAGCTGTGCAAATGTGCTTGTTTTTATGGTGGTGGTGGGCAAGTTGAAAGTGCAATGTGCGGTTATTTAGCTACGTTCATGCTGTCACCACAAATGGAAGTTGAGAAGGGGTGAGGTTGAATTTAGGAAGTGACTTTTAAACGAAAAAAACTTTGAAAGAATTATAGAATACCAGTTTGGAAAAAAATCATGACTTTGAAGAGTTTAAGAGTATTACCCTCAGTGAAGTATTTTTGCAAGAGTATATATATATGTTCAATATGCATAATGCATATTATGGTTCGACAGTATGTCGAATACTACACATTGTGCAAATCAGTGGAGCTTAACTGGACAAATTGGTTAGATCTCGCTGAACTCCAGAATAAATCATGTTATATGAGCAGATGGGAAAAGGCCTCAGCCCCTCCTACATGTATACAATGGGACTATTCATTCACCAGTAGTTAGAGACATTGAGAGGCCTTACCAAAAGGCTAGGGTCTTTGAAATGTATACCTCCTACCAGTTAACTAACCCATCCCATTCCGACTAACATTATTCCCATAGAGTTAATATACAGTATACTACGTTAAAGGGATCTAGTAACTTTGTCTAAATCAATCAAACACGATAACAAGTCTAGTGGTTCTAAATAAAAGTATGAAACCTTCTTCTGGTTTCAAATTAATGTTCACTTTATAAAGATGTTTTGTGTTTTAATGTGAAAAACACTCTAAAACTTATGGAAATGAATCCGCAAATAGTACTTAACATTTCACTCACTTCTCTGACAAACCTTTGACACATCACTCAGTAGACGTATCAGTAGACTACAGGAAATATACATTTGATCAACCATCCATCCATTTGCGCATGCGACAACAACGTTACTATACGTGTACATCCCTTTAAACCAACAAACACAAGTTGTATCATACACGCTGTCTCTATTTATAAATCCACATGCATGGATATCTACTGTTGAAGCATTCATACAGCCTCTGTGTCTGTAATTGTCATCTAATGGGGGTGACAGTTAAAGTAATCAAATATTAATGGAGTCAGAAGCCCATTCACAGCTATAGGCCACAGTAGGTGGGTCTTCATTAGTCCGCTGCATAAGTAACTTGCTCATTTCAATTATCCCAATCATGATAATGAAGCACAAACAAACTAGAAGGATATGGGTTTGTTGGTAGAATAGCCAGCTAATTTGTGAATAAGTGAAGACAAACTCTGGTGAACTTCTCTCTGGTTCCATCCACGTTATGCATGCCTGTTGTTCCATTATGATACAGCAACACACTTACACACCTTTTTGGAAAGCTCTTGTTTTATGGCTTGTTTCTTTTCTTGCATGTTCTTAACCAAGTTAACATGACTGAATCATGGACTGTTAACCCGTTCCCTTCGAGATTATGAAATGCCCATAGACTTTGTACCCGGTTCCCATAGATGAATGTCACATTATCAGTCACAATTCTCTTGTGTGAGTACGCCACACAACCCACAGCATGCATGTTTACATGCTGCCAAATAGTGCCCTCTGACCAGACAACAAGATCCCTTTAACACAGTCATTGAAAATGAATGGATTTTGCTATAACATGCATCGTCCATCTTGAGTATTTTCAGGAGCAGTCCTGAATGGGTTACTAGCCCGCCTATAACTCTGATTAGACTTTAAAATGTGTTCAAGCTAGTGAAGCGCCACCCTGTGATGTAGAGAAGCTATGTATGAAACAATGGTGGGCAAATACTTCTAAATGGAATTCATTGTATGTATGTTGACTTGTGTGGCCAAATACTCAAGAGCACATCCACTCTTACAGTACCGCTGAGCAACAAGCTTACTGCGCAATACACATCAAACCAGTTCAAGACTATATGATGTTGGCATTACATGCTTTTACCAACCCTGAATGGTTGTTCGTAGAGTTCTAGCATGTTTGCATTTATGAATAGAGCAATTTATAATGTAAATAAGTATATCGTGCACAAGGTTGCAATAAATGCTTTATTATAAGTTATGCATTGTAAAGTAAGTATGCTCACCAAATTATCATTTGCTTAATTGTTGTGTTTATTAAATAGACCCAATGCTAAACCTTACACGACAACAATTCGCATGTGGCATTTTTTTCTTTCAATGTAGGGTTAATGGATGAAACATTTAAAAGTATATTATCGTTTACTCAAGGGTAAGTGAGTTAGCTCATTTGGGAGTGCCTGGATCCCCAGTTCGAGCTCAACCATCGGACAATGCGTCTTTTATCACGCAATGAATTTGAGCTAACTCTCGGTGTGTGTTATCGGCCTCCCCCATGCTTCCTATGCAAGAAAGGATTCACGGAAAACACTACGTCCTTCGGATAGGACGATAATGGAGGTCCCGTATATGAGAGAGTCACACCTCATATTATAAGTTAATTATAAGCCAAGAACCTAGTCTACTTCTCAAAAAGAGTAGAGTGTTAACCCGGTTGACTAGTATCACATCCTGCACATCACAACCAAATTAAAGTGATATAATAATCAGTGCACAGGTGTGAGGACACATCAGTTGCTTCCCCTACTGGCAACACGTCTTGCCAGCACGTCAGTATAATGGCAAAAATCCCTCATGTTATGAGGAGGGCTTTGTCCAAGTATCAATGAACTATAGCCTGATAGATAGATAGATAGATTACTCAAGTATTTTCTGAACAAGTTTAAGTTGGAAACCAGGTACAACAATCACAAATAATGTCAAAAATGCAATACTGGCTATATTAATTCAATTTGTTTTGTTAAAGATGGCATACTTTTAAGGAGCAAATATCCTCCTTGGTGGTTTGTTAGATATCACATACATCCCAGGAAAAACAATCATTATGAAAGCCATGTCACCGAATTCCTCTACATGGAATGGATGTAGAGACGCCAGGCAGTTCTGACCTTGCAGGACCATTCTAGTGGACAGGATGTTGCTGTGAGCCTGAGATAAGTGGGGGAAGTGCATGGAGGATCATTTTCACAGTTCAGATTAGTTTTTATCTCAGATTGATTGCACAACACAAGGGCAAAGATTCCTTATTGGCTTACAATTACATACAACCTTAGAAGAAACTTAGTTTATGAGACAAAATATGATAGCTATATGTTATATTGCTTATGGTATTACAGGGCTTCTCTAAGTACAAATAATTTAACTGATAATGAAATTACACTCTGAAGTAGATCTCTTCCAATAAGAAGCAGTTTTCTAACTTGATGCTAAACAGCTCGCTATGAACCAGCCTTGCCCCTACCTTCAAAGAAAATCAACAAAATAAGATGTTAATCAAATAATTCAACTAGACACAGATAAATGGAGCGTGATGCTTTAATGGGCTAAAGCTAGTAAGTCAATTAATATTTCAGTTCCACCAGCCCATAAAGAGCTATGGACATTTGTTCTCTTAGGTTGGCTGTCATTGGACAATGTGCAGATGTCAGATGTGATGTATCCTTAAAGCTGGTTTAAACCAATGAGTTCAGTACTGAGAAGTATAGAGTGAACAACAAAAGAAACAGGTGAAGAAGGAAAAAGGGGAGTTAAAGTGAAAGGATTGATCATATCAAATATATCATAAAATAATAGTAGTAAGAACAGGAGAGTTGCTGTTACCATGGGTGACTCACATGGTTACCATGGCAACAGCACACAGAGCCAGGGCTTGAGAGAGTGCATGTATTGCCCCTGATCCTACCTGCCTGTTTGCAACCCTAGTGCATAAACACCTCTACTCACCTCACCTCATCTCACCGCTACTATCCCTTCTGCACTCACACCTGCATCATCATAATAGGGCTATATATCCTGTGTATCTGTATGCATCAGTTCACAGTGTTAACTGCATTTATCTACGATAATTCCCATCTAATTGGTTTCCATTTCCATATTTGCCTCATGCTTACTTATTTTATATCAACTTCGTTTATTATCCATATGAAATATAAAGACCTTAAAATATATTTCAGCGGTTTGGGGTTTCAAAAATATTGATTTATTGCATAAAATTCAGTGAGAATTTTGCAGCACACAACTCAACTTGTCATGCATCTTCCCCTTCAATGTGAATATAATATATGCAACCATTCACAATCAACAGTGAAAAACCCTTTTCCTTAACACCCAGTATGCATGAAACTTGTCAATCCGTATCAAAATGACATGAGTTGTCATCATTTTCTTGATATTATATATGTGATGTTTAGTCTTGAACCAATTCTCAAATAAACTTGAATTCATACTCCAATGTCATCTAGCATATTGATCTAATTTGAGCATTGTTTCTATTCTACCTTGTGAGGCACCTTTTGAACCACAAATGAAAGCTTCTTGTAACCCGTTGCCTATCAGAACCATGTCAACCATATCTGTCTATGTCAATTGGGATTTGTAGCAGGTAAAAGTGCTGTACACTTATTTTTGAAATAATATGTATATGTTTTTGTTTTTTATTTGTTTACATTGTCACTTGTGTTAGCATTCGTTCTTCCTCTCTGTCTCTTATCTATCTCGGTATTCATCCTATCCGCTTCGAATATGTTTCCTTTCTTTATGTGCGCATAGAGACCCAAACCTTGGTGTAATATGCGCTATAGAAGAACTGTATATTATTATTATTACACTGCAGTGCCTAACCTGTTAATATGTGACCGAGGTCTGTGGTGCGGCAACTCATTAATTAGTGCAGGGGAAAGCTGCAGTCAGAGATCAAGTTGATCAACTATAATAGACACTATGCTAATTTTAGAATATTAATTTAGGACATGTTTACCTTGTAATGTTGTAATTTAATTCACTCGAAGGTCAGTGTCTGCTAGACAATTTGAACCTGTGCTGAAGAGATATTGGATTTTTTTTTTTACAGACTATGTACGTACCCAATCAGGTTCCAAAAGCAAAAGCAGGACTGGTATACTGGTATACCCTTGGGTGAGGGTCTATGGTAAATGCATGCGATACCAAAATAAAATCAACTTTTATGAAAGGATTAATATCTGTGTTTTGTACATCTGAGTCTGCTTCATAATTTGGGAGAACTTGGTTGTCCATTCTGGGAATGTGTTGTTTGCAATGAAAGAAATTGTATCAGACAAAATATGAATGAATTCTGAGCAAAAAAGATCAAGACGTGTGCGTGTGCGTGTGTGTGTGTGTGTGCTTGTGCGTACATATGTTTGTGGATACATGTTTATGTGTGGACACTATTTCACACTGCTCAAGCTATAGTCCTTATTAGATATCTTGGCATACATTTGCTATCAAGACAGCAATTGTGCACAAATGTTTACTGCATGTCGCCAGCAAACTCAATATGCTGAGGTGCCCCTCTTTTGTTGCTCAATTGTTACTGGTGACAATCTGTGCAGCAGTGGCGACAACATAAGCAGACAACAACCTGCACAAATTGTTGCTGGTGACAATATGTGCAACAGCAACAACATATGCAGCCAACAATGTGCAAACATTGTTGCTGGTGACAATATGTGCAACAGCAACAACATATGCAGCCAACAATGTGCAAACATTGTTGCTGGTGACAATATGTGCAACAGCAACAACATATGCAGTCAACAATATGCAAACATTGTTGCTGGTGACAATATGTGCAACAGCAACAACATATGCAGTCAACAATGTGCAAACATTGTTGCTGGTGACAATATGTGCAACAGCAACAACATATGCAGTCAACAATGTGCAAACATTGTTGCTGGTGACAATTAGAGTAGCCTTGACATTTGGTGGAATAACAGGGGCCTCTCTCTGTAGCTAGATTTCTCTCTTTCCTGTTGATGTATGATGTGAGTCTGCCTGTCTGCAGCTACCTACAGTTACCCTCAAGGACACAACCATGTATCCGATGACCCGGGTAATAATATAATTGTAAAGTGCTTAGAGATGATTATCAATCGTGATAGGCGCTATATAAATCAAGGATATCATTATTATTATTTATTATTATATCACAAGCGTCATCATAAATTATGCTACCTGAACAAAATGGGGAACAAATACTTGTATTGGATTTAAATGAAACAATGAAAGAGAAAATATAGAGTTATTAAACTAAGAATTAGGGACTTTTCAATTTTATATAAGCGAGTGGACTGGTAAATGATGGCGTCACAACCAGGCCCCGCCCCCACGTTTACCAATTGTTCACTACTTCTGTGCCAGTTGAGTTCAATGTGGATTTGATTGATTTGGTGTTGGTACTTGACTGTGATTGAATAAAAGGTGAACATTAATGTGGGGCCTAATTGTGAAGTCAACACGTACCAGTCTACTAGTGAACATGTAAATAGAAAGTCCCTATCATTTACCAGATAGGGCAAAAGTGGTAGCAAACAAAAGTTCTTGTCTCACTTCACTTTTATAGCTAAAATGTATGTAATCATTGAAATTCAGTAGTTATCATTCAACATGCTCATATGATAGAAAGAACTCTTATTAAAGTCTCACATAGGAGCCTGTTTTCATTCTAAAAACATTACCACAAGTAGGTGCTATACAGACACATCGACAATTCAACCCTTCTCTTGAAAATGGTAAATATACAATGAACAATCAACAGAGAGAATTTCAGAATGTATGTACAAGCCACTTTTGTGTATGTTCATAAATGGGAGGGATTTATAGATTTTATATTCCAGATGGGTGAAATCACGATTAATTCAACACATGCAACTTTTATTTTAAAAACTTTGAGGATGTGTTGCTTTTGCATTTCCTTCACTTGGTTTTCCTCTACATTGCAAAAATATTACCTTTGAAGTGCCTTTTAAACCAGAACTTTACTCCCCCTTTAACAAATGAAACAATTACCTGTATGAAATAATAAATAATGACATGCTACTTAACTTCAGGAAACCTTTAGAAGCATTGTTAGCAATGAATCAGTTGACAGTAAGAGAAAGCGAGTGCACCAGGAGTATTCGTTCAAAGAACAGTAACAATTAAGGGCAATAGAAAATCATGAGAAATAAAGCATACATTTGGGAAATACATAATGCTACAAAAGTGAAAGCTTATTTTAAGGTGAAAAGAAATGGTCACTTCGAGGAATTAATAAAACAAGTTGACAAGAGATTTTCAATAATATAATAAAAATGTATGTCAAGTCTAAAAATTGGAACAAAGATTTATACAAAAATATGATTTTCCAAAGGGAAGCAATAGTCTCGCACAAAAGGTTATCTATGAGCTACAGACATGTAAAAGTGTATGCTGATCATTCAAACGTAAACCTGTGGCATTGAATACACATATATATGGATACACTTCACCCTGTCTGTTCTCTTCTTGTATCTTTCTCATCCACAGAAATGGCATTTGTAATTCTCTTCTTCCAATTGGAAGAAAATCTATATGGCTCACCCCCACCCCCCCCCCCCCCCCAACCCTCCCACCACACACACATACACAATCTCACTTGGCAAAAAAAATACCACAGTATTTTTTCCCTCCTTCTCTATCTTCTTTCCATTTCCCTCCATTAATTTAACCAGCAGTTGGAAAGTCTCTTTTTTCCTGTCTCTCCCCTTTTGGTCTCCTTTCAATTTGAAATACCTTGTACTGCATCTATATCCCTCTCTTCCTCTCTTCCCTACATAGAATGAGCACCTGCATCTATGCCTCTTCGATCCTCCCTCTCATCAAGAGCATCAGTAGCCATTCTCTGTCTTCAGTTTACCCCCATCTCTCTCATGCACCCCACCCCCCCTCTTCCTCCTCTTTATATTAGCCTGTGTTATGTATCTATCTCTGTGTGGTTTTCCCTCTCTATTTCTACCTCTTGTTTGCATGTATTCCCCTCATTCCCTCCCTGTCCAGGTGCAATGCATGTGGTGTGTGGGTTTAGTGAACTAGACCGGGCATACAGTAGTATTAGCAATGCATCGTATGTATATATTACCAGTATCCATCTACTCTATATTCTCACATGTATGCATCTTGTCTGCATTGGTCCATGCAGTAACTTCATTTCCATCTTATATATATCAGGGGTGTGAGAGCAAGATTGCAAAAAAATCAGAAAAAATCTGAAATGAAAAGTGTGCGCGAAGTCCCTTACCTTAGGCCGCGCCGCGCCGGGGTTCAAGGCTCGATGCAGCCGTGTGTCACTCGGCAGTGTGCATGCTGGCGGTGTGCATGCTAGCGCTACGGGTATAGGTATAGCTAGCACAGGCGCGCGTTCGTTCAGGTGTGCCATTTCCGCATGTGCTAAATACGAAATTGAACGTTATACACTGTAGCACTCGATATGTCATCAAAAATATGCTAAACCATTGAGTGCTAATACTCAAAATAATCGGAAATTAAAAATAATCGGAAATTAGAAATTAAAAATAAGCAGAAAATGAAGATTGCTGTTTGAGGTAAAATGTTGGAATTCCGCGGAAAATCGGAGGTCGCACACCCCTGATATATCTACGATCTGTCTCTCTGTCTGTGGCACTGTGCTCTAATATCCCGATCACACAAGTATATCTTTGTACACACTGCTATTATCGTATACAGGATCTAATGGGCGCACATCCAGCATTGCGGAGAGCTAGAGGCGAGCGTGCATGCACATAATGCATATACATAAACGCACACGCATGCAATACAACAATGTGTGCAGCTCGTATCCACATGTAACAAGTAGCCTAGCTGGAATGCTCCCAAGGGAGTGGAGGGTATGCACATCACATGCAGACAGATTGTAGGTGTGCATCCCATGATGGGAGTACTAATGTAACATATTGAGCATTCATATGTCAATCCATCATACAGGCACTGCAATAAATGTTGGTATCCATGTCTTAAGCAAGATGATCTACTGAAGATGTGGACTTAGTTAATAATACATATTTCCTTGGTGCTTTTTCATTATTATAATGGTGGCCTCAAAAGCACATGTAGCTTCTCAGTGGTCCTGACTTTGATTTTGATATACATTCTCACAACATTTCATATTGGGCACTCCTCGGGATGCGTCCGGATGCATCTGCTTAAAATTTTGCTAATATGAACGGAATATATTTCCAAATAAACTAAACTGAAATGAATTGACTGATGGGGATGATGCATACTATGACAATCTTTGTGATGATAATCACCATCATATTAGTTATCCTTTAATAAAGTAATAACAAATAGTCATCAATTAGGCATTATCAAATGCATCATAACAATAATATAATGCAGATGTTAATTTGACAGTGTCATGTAGAGATGTAGTCTATAGATTATACATTGAAGGATTGCTATCAATCACATGAGGCAGGTCTGTCACACAGGGCAGGTGAGACAGTGGTACAGCTATGTGTGTCTCAAGAAGTAGGGAACCTGGGCTCTGGCTCATAAAGTTTTTACAATCGTTGGAGAAGGCAAATCATTATAACTATAGATGGCATCAGCTATAATGCTCCATGCTTATCAACCGTCGATATAAAATGTAAAATGGTATGCACAATATACATGAACCCTGCATTTTCTTTGAAAACTCTACAAAAAGAGACGACCTTCTTTCTATATGTACCTTTTGTGTATTCGGTCTATTAGACCTTCGGTCAAATGGACATAGGGTCTTGGACTTTGGTCAATAGCACTGTACCCGAACGGACAACACAAAGAACATAATGTCTACCAGCCAATTTCAGGTGGAGGCATGTGCTTTGAAGTGGTCTACTGGTTTGGGACTTTGTCCCTCAATGTAAAGGTTCTAGGTCCAATGCCACATCTGGCATGTGTCCTTTTCATTTGCTGCCTTCATTACCTGCTCTTTGCCAAGGTGTATAAATGGGTGCTGGGGAGGAGCAAAGAATGCTTTTAACCATTTCAGGACTGGTTCGGAAAATACTTGAGTAGGTGTCTATGGAGAATGCATGTTATACCAAGGAGGTATATACTTTCTAACACCTCCTTGGTTATACCAGGTTGAGTCAGTCCTGAATGGGTTAAAGCTGTTTTGTGCAGATGCTACATGTAGCCTGGCTAGAGTGCTCCCAATGTGAATTGATGTGTCTTTATGTATGGCCAATGTGCTAATTATGTCTGTATGGCATAATGCTTCAACATCATTAATATAGGTCACATTCTATTTCTTCAATGCAATTAAGTGATTTTGTTTAACAATTACGGCAACAGAAATACAAAAACAGGCACAAATGAACATACATATATGCAAACCAAAAAGCCATACAGATACAGACTACACATATGGCCAAGGCATTAAGAATGCCATATTCTTTAACAATTGAAGTGTTGGGTTCTGGGTTTCTCTCTGTAGGTAACAAGTCATTGGCCTCACGCAACTTACTGATTATGACAGTGACTGCCTGTGACATCAAGGGTTGATTTCACTAACACAAGCTTTGCATCTAATCATGGAGCCCGTCATTAGAATTGAACTCATTGCAGCAATGATGGGTTACCAAGGATTCATAAAACCCATCAAAGCAACGTTTGATTTTAATGCATTAGTACAATGTATTAGCCCTGCATTATTTGCACACATAGCTTTGAAGGTGCAATTATCCATACACACTTTCTGCACCGAGTTTGCTATCCATGCCACAAAGTAGGATGAAGTGGCAAACGAATCAGTTTCAAAATAAAGAGTTTTATCTGTTACTTTGTTCATCACTATTTTAAAGGTACCACACATTTCATTTATAAGTGCCACACACATGCCCTGGCCACTTAATTCATGGAATAAATAACGTTTATGACAGTATTTATTGATGCTTTGAATCCGTTGCATATCTGCAATCACCATTGGAGTATTCATTAATCTGCAAAGGGTTAGCAACAGGGTCACCCATCACTGAGCTTTGTCAAATCCAAACTCCAACCAATCCGAGATGTGCAGCGTGTTTGGGCAATTGTGATAGGATTGGGCTCTTCCGAAGGGTTAGGGTTAACGATGCGTCTCAAGCATTAGTGAAATCATCTCAGACTGATACAAACTGATTTCCAGGACTTCTTCTCTCTTCTCCCTCTATATATTGCGTCTCTGTCATTCCTGCTCCATTTATTCCTTTTCTTATTTTATATTAATAGAACTGTCTCTACATGAACCTCAACTCTCTCTTTATGTTCACTCTTTGCATTTCGCTCTTTCTCTCTCATTCTTGCCTCAACATACGCCACTATTCTTACTTTCTTCCTTTCTTTCTTTCTTTCTTTCTTTCTTTCTTTCTTTCTTTCTTTCTTTCTTTCTTTCTTTCTTTCTTTCTTTCTTTCTTTCTTTCTTTCTTTCTTTCTTTCTTTCTTTCTTTCTTTCTTCCCTTCTTCCCATCTCTCTCTCCGTGGTTTCCCAAATGTATTTCATATACAATGTCTGTTCATGCAATCTTTTTTTGTTTTCCTTGACATGGTTGATTTAAATTGTTCTATTCCTTCCTTCTTGTACCATTAATTTCCTCACAGTGTTTGTTTAATGTTCTTATACATTTTATTCTATATCTTCCTTCATCTTGTTTCCTTGGTGTTTGTACTCTATTGTATGTTAGTATACCCTCACTCTATGTATCTCTATCATCCAACCCATCTCCTATTTGTCTACCCCCATGTCTCCTGTCCTCTTCATCTTGCTCTCCTCCCATCTGCCTATCTCCTTCATGTTTCCTTAATGCGTTCTACATGTACTCCATGTCTGTTGTGACAGATGTAGAATGAATGATAAACAAGGGGGACAGACATTTGTTCAAGATGCCACCAGCAATTTCCAGAAATTGTTCTTACATTCTCATAATAAGCTAACCAGCTCAGGAATAGTCATGAACATATTTGAGCTACACATTTCATGATTGTAATCATTTCAGTTCATTTCATAATTTTGCCTAGGCCTACTATATTTTGAAAATATTTGACCTACAAAATAAATCATTTCATTTCATAACTCTTGGCTACTATAACTGATCTAAATAAATGCTAATCAAACTATATTACCAACAGTTAATTCAACTTAAACAATGCTTTATGTTGTGAATTTTAACAATGCTTTATGTTGTGAATTTTAACAATGCTTTGTGTTGTGAATTTTAACAGAGCTCAATAATAGCACTAACCAAATATCCCAAGGCCGGTCAAAATTGATAGCGGACTAGCAATATTTCCTATAAATAATATTTTACTGGCATTATCAGGCAAATCAAATTCTAATGCAAAATGTAAAACAAAATAACATTTTCTTTCACGCTAATCTTATCTAAAAGCAAGCAAGAAATTATGAAAGTAAGTGGGATTTCTTCTGACCTGTGTAAGTGTATTTTTGAAATAAAATACACCCAATCATCATTTATACTAAATAAGAATATAATTCATTCAACTAAAAAGATTGCAAATGGTTTACTTAGTTTTGAGGGCCAGTAAATCTCTTTTTGGGGCCATTGAGAATGGATGATTTAACTGACTCAGGGGCACTAGACAAAAGACAGGGTGAAGCCCTCAATTCAATATTTATTGATGATATTTGCCTGGTAAATGATATCGTTTAGTTCCAGTAATTTCACTCGCATTGTGCTTAACATGCCATGGTGCTTAATAATGAACGAACGTTGAAAATCTAATTAGTTTATATTATTTTTCAGTAAAATTTATATGTTTGGCAGACACAATTACTTTATGGATGTCATGAGTATGTTTGTGTATATATGTATATTAATTTTTACAAATCTTAACACATTTCAAACAAGCTACAATAATTGCAATCACAGGCATAGTGATGCAATATATCTCTTACTGCATGTATTTCTTTATTTTACCCTAATATTGTTATTGTTTTGAAAAATGATTGGGGTATATTCCCTTTGCCCTCCCCCTCCTTACCCCAACCAATAACTATTCCACTGAGCTTTATCATGCACATGTAAGTAAAGTACTATTTGCTAGTGGGTACCCCAATTTGTTTGTAAGTAAAGTACTATTTGCTAGTGGGTACCCTAATTTGTTTGTAAGTAAAGTACTATTTGCTAGTGGGTACCCTAATTTGTTTGTAAGTAAAGTACTATTTGCTAGTTGGTACCCTAATTTGTTTGTAAGTAAAGTACTATTTGCTAGTGGGTACCCTAATTTGTTTGTAAGTAAAGTACTATTTGCTAGTGGGTACCCTAATTTGTTTGTCTACTTGCCCATTTGGGCAAGTAAAATCATGATTTTCATATGTTACTTGCCCAAACAGAAAATTTACTTGCCTGGAAAAAATTGAAAGAAAAAGAAAATGATTGTGCTTGGTGACTAGATCTGCTTGGCAATGGTTTCTCTTGTCTCTATATGAGATTTACATGTAAGGACAACACTTTTAAGAAACAAGTTGCCAAATCGGGCAACCAAACTAGTCCATTTGTGAAAATTCACTTGCCTAAACATCAATTTCTATTTGCCCCGGGCAATAGGGCAAGTGCTAGTGTCGAGCCCTAGGTTGGTTGCATGTGGGTGGTGAAAGCTACATGATAACAATAATTTCTAATGCTTGTGTGTGTGTGGAAATATACACGTCTGTGCATGTGTACGGCATATGCACAGCAACTGCTAAAAAACAAGCGCTTGAAATTGAAGACTAGAAGAGCAAGAGATGCAAAGCAGACGCCACAGCCTTTCTTCATTTCCTGCTCGGCATGATACCTCAGCGACCCGACCCGACGACTGATAAGCACGACATCCAAACAACCCAGACGGGGGCTTTACACAACTGGGATGGGTGGCATAACTGACATTGCTCAATTGATCACTTGATTTCCACCATAATGCAAGCATTCATATGCCTTATTAACTTACACAATGCCAATGATACAATCTGCATGATCATAATATGCAACTCTGTATCATTGTACCATGAAAATCAATTTTCCTAGCTTGAATCATTGTATCATGCAATTTGCACCACACCAGTTTTTATGATGCAAGTTTGAATCATTGTACAGCATGCAAATTTGCACCATACTTATCTAATAATACAACTTTGAATCAGTGTATCATACATATTTCTACCATACCTAAGTGTACATGTCACACAATGACAACGATAATGATGCACATTTTCAGTGATCATATAGCATTGACAATTTGCCCCATACTATGTCCATGATGCCAATTTTATGATGACACACGCGGTACCCCGGGGTACCGTTGTACCCCGGAGTACCGCGTTGTGTAGCGCCATCTTGTGTCCACTCGAAGCACAACCGTATTGCGTTGTGTATGCAGTGCAGCGTGCGATTGTATGCACGCTATACCCTGGTACAGCCCTAAAAAATAAATAAATAATTAAACAAAATGGCGGATATTCGTTTGGTACCCCAGGGTACCATTTATGTCATCATATCTGTATATTGGAGCATACAATGCTTATTACTGATATTTTGAAAGGCATGAGAGTGTATCTCACCCGCTTTTCAATTTCATTGCGTCCCTCTCTTCCTCCTAGATTTGTTCATCCTTTTCTTCCACACTAAACCCTCTTTCTATCTTTCTCAATATTTCTTTCTTTGTTTTCATGATTTTAATTTATCTGAATATCAATTAAATAGTTAAACCCATTCAGACATCACCTCCAAATTATACAATTTGAATAATAGTATTCTTTACAGTATAATGCGCCTCGGAATAGAATTTCTAGATTGATGGCACAACATAAATGCTGGGCTATTATTATTATCATTATTATTAATAACTACGACACTTGTTCCCAAACTCTTAGGGCATCAATCTTTCACAATATATAAAGGTGCGAATGAGTTTTTAACAGAGAAAGCTCACTTGTACACGTTTATTTATTTCAATCATCAATCCATCTCATCTAATATTCCACTTCACCTTCACAGAAGTATGGCATCCAAACACTGTCTAAACCGGAGCCTGCTAGTAGAAATTACAACAGCAAACTGGAAGGGGGAAAATGGAGGAGAAAAGAAAATATTTGAATCGGGAGCTTCCACGAAGGGCGGAAATGCAGAAGTGAACTTTTCCAGAGCCAATGCAGGTTTCCACCAAAGAATAAATATGCCAATGTGCATTGAGAGAAAATACCTCCAGCATGCTCAAATACTCTCCGAATCGAAAGCTTCCTTTAATTATGTAAATATGGGAGTTAAATTGAAAAATGTGCTGAGTCATGATGGTCAGCTATCGATGTTGACAGACCTGTGTATTCAGTTTGTCAAGGAGCCTTGGTATAGGGTGTGCAGCAGAGCAGAAATAGACACACCAAGGAATTTAACCCATGTCCCCCCAGATACACACATTCCCAAACAGTTCATACATGGTATACACATTCCTTGTTGGCAAATGGTTACCCACTCATTCCAATTTGCAGCAAATTAATTTAGACTTCATGAGTTAAGAAGCGACCAAGGAAAAATAAAGGAATCTTCTTGTCATTGTGTGACAAATTCGGACACAAGAAATTTCAAACTGATTTATTCTAATAATACGATCGTGTTGTAGTAAAACAAGATTTCCTATAATACCTGCTAGAAAAAAATCTCAAAATCAAAAAAGGATTGAATAAAAATGTAAATGTTGCATTTTAACCCATTGCTTACGGGAACCGAGTGGGCTATGTACAAAGTCTATGGGGATTTTAGAATCTCGTAGTGAACGGGTTAATTGTTTCATTCTGTGCTCTGGCCATAGAGTACAGAAGCCATGACGTCATAAAAACACTTTTTTAGAATTTTCAAATTTGGACTTCATTTTCAGAAAGAGCATAACAAATAATGTCCAAATACCGAAAATCAAAGGAATAGGTTACGTATTGGCTGAGATATGCCCATCCGAATGAATTTTACTTCAATGGGCAATCAGTGTTATAATGCACTGGTTCCTAAATTTAGGAACCAGTGCACTATAACACTGATTGCCCATTGACCAAAAAAATCATTCGGATGGGCTTATCTCGGCCAATACGTAACCTATTCCTTTAATTTTCAGTATTTGGACATTATTTGTTATGCTCTTTCTGAAAATGAAGTTCAAATTTGAAAATTCTAAAAAAAAATGTTTATGACATAATTTATGACATCACACTTCACCACTCTATTACAGTTAGTTAACTGGTCACAACTTTGAGTGCATGCATGGCTACTGGGCCGTCCCACACAGGAAGCATGCCAAATAGATTACATTGACAAGACTTCTCATTCAGCCAGGTCTTTCTGTTCAAAGCATCAAACTCTTCCTCATGGATGTGGGGTTGTACTACACGCAAAACATATAGGGAAATAGGGAAAACCCCGGGAACAGAGAATTCAATCATCATCCAAAAAAATGCTGCTGTTTCACAGAGAATTCATCTTATATCTATAAATATTAAAAGAAGGTCTGATATGTTATTCATGTCACTGCCTAAAACATGTGGTAAATACATCTCATCATTCGCCTGCTAAGAATAGCTAGTAATGATAGCGTGAAGCCAAATGTCATTATGCAGCCACACCACTGCAATTAACACTGCACTTTCAATTGAAGTTGTTAAAGCACTCTGTTAGCACAAACCATGCATAAACTACAATCTATCACTAGAGATTGGAATTAATTAATAAATAAGAATAAAAGGTCTCTCTCACCTCCTATAACTTCAAGATCTAGTAATTAATCATTCAATTCCCAAATAGGATAAAATAAGAAAAATGCATTCAAAGCATATTTAGACCTTGTGCAAAGTAATGTAAGTTAGGCTTCTTATGGTCAGTATGCAAAAGTAAATTTTTCACATTGAGAAATCTCATCAGGTGCAAACATACAAGTTGAAGTGTTGAACAGTGATAATCAGATACACACCTTACTCAGTATCATATTGATAGGGATTCATTAAGTGCAAACATACAAGTTTTGTTCCAAATCTGCAAAAACATCTTGACACTTGTAGGTGTAAAAATAAATGCTAAATGACCACTTCACATACTTGCATTTACAGGGTGAACCAGAAGAACAGATCCAGTGGCATAGCCAGGAATTTTGAAAGGGGGTGGTTCGGTGTTGTGTGTGTGTGGGGGGTGGTTGGTGGGGGGAGGGGGGAGGTGGTGCTTCAACCTGCTAGAGTGTAACCAAACCACATACTTCCCATGATGTGGGGGGGGGGGGGGGGGCCCGGGGGGGGGGGGGTGCTTCAACCTGCGAGAGTGTAACAAACCACATACTTTCCATATCGTGTTGTTAAATAACAAATTTATCCCTCTTTTTCCTGTAAATATTCCCCAAAATAGAAAGAAATAAACATTTGGCATCACAAACAGGGCGCCAATCTGCAAAACTCAATTTAGGGCAATTTAAGGCCCTTCCCACTCTCACCCGACCACATGTAATCGTAAAGCTTGCCAGTGATGCAACCATACATACTACATTGCAGATGTGATGATATTGTGAACCAAAGTATGTATGTACAGCAAGCGTTGTTTGCATATATTCCTCACTTGGATAATAATGATACTGCCATCATGGACATCAATATTCCATGTCCAATCAAAGCACCCTGTGGGGCCTGTGGGCATGTCCAATACAATACCATACAATACCAGCGTTTCACCGTGAAATGAATTAACCCACTCCCTTCCACATTCATGTACAAACTGTTATTGTCATACTGTGGTACGTACATGTATACAGTAACTAATTCTTGCATGCAATGTATTGAAGAATTCATCACCCAATCGCCGCCTCACACTCTACAAACATTATCAAATTGATCATGTAACTACCATAGAATTACTATATAATGGTATATCAAGTTCGCAAATTATGCAATGTGCTTAGTACAGATTTCATCCCTCCACTGGTGTCAATACTGCAGAAATGCTTAACCAATTTCCTGTAAGTAATATATGAACAATTACAAAATCATCCAAATCTAAATGCATTAATTAACCCACACATTAAAGGGAGCGTTGAGTATTGGTATTTTCCGAAGTGCCCCCCCCCCCCAAATTAATTGTAACTGATTTGGTTGATTTCAATTCCATGTGAAAGATCATTAAAAGAAACATGGGAAATAATAATAATTCCCATTCAAATGCTCTCATTGTTGTGAAATTTGCTTTCAAAATATAATATAAAAGTGATTGACGTCCGGACATCACTTTTATAGAATGCCATCGCCGTTCGCCGTTCGCATCGCCGCGGCGGCCATGCATCGCGATCATCTTTCGTTCAAAATCTGTTCGGAGTCGCGCTAACACACGGAGAGAAGTCGAGGAGGCGCATAAATCACTGATTTTTAGCGGAATGGAGGGAAAAACCATAATTTTAATCCAACCGATAGTTGGATCACATATTGGAGAATGAATCGGTGGTAAGTACCGTATCATATGTATAATTTTAAGCACAATTAGCGTGCAAAAAAAAAAAATCAGTTTCAGTCCCGTATTGGGAGGACCGAGAACGCTAGCGCTTCGGGTATGGGCATGCAGTGTATTACCAAATGGCATCGTAATATAAATAACAGATAAAATGTTCAATGTTAAAGATGAGAGTCAGCATTTTTGGATGATAATAAATGGACGTTGTGTATAAGTTCACATCATTTTATGAGGACAATATATTTGATCTACAGCGTTTTACTGTTCACTTTCCAGCGCACCTGTGGCAGCACACACATGTCAATGGCATTCCCATACAATCCCCACACATTGGGCAAAACAATGTATCGGGGAGGACCTTCCTTTTGGAATTATAGGGCCAAGTATAATATTGAAAAACAGTGCACAGTTTATAGAAGATGTGTTTATTGCAGATCTATACATTCTATTTGAGTTAATGCAGCTGCTAGCCTGCTAGTATAATTTTCACTTATAGTTGATGCATCTAATATTTATATTTGTAGTGAAACAATGCGTGTTTGGTAACAGGATATACCATCATACATGTCATAAGTACATTATGCCATCCTAGCACTGGTATCTTGTACAGTATTAATTGTGTGTTATCAATTCAATACAGTCGGAACATGCAAGCCTCCACACTTACTTTATTTTCTCATTGCCCATTTGGGCATGTACAATCATGAATAATATATATATCAAATTTTACTGTGACACACTGCTGCTCATGAATATATAAATATTCATGAGCAGCAGTGTGTTGCTGTTCATTAAATATGCAATTTTTTACACTAACCACTATCTTTATTGTGAGAAAATTAATATGTTGATGAATGATACTATTGACAGTAAGCTTTTGCTTTTTTTTGCTGTGTCCAAAAAATGGGGTGCATTGTATACACGAGTGCATCGTATACACAGAGATTTACAGTATGAAATAGGGATTCTTCGTACATGGAACCTGTGCATTGACAGCTTTGTGGCTTCCATTCTTATTTTCAGATGATATTGTACCTCCCACAGCAGCTAGAAATACATGTAATATTAATTAGTCTGTTGGTGACTAACAGAGGTGTAAAAATAATATCATCAATTATGGCTAAATTGTACATTAATGACATTTCAGTTCCCAGGCATTCGACTATACATTACAATATAGATCTATTGTGTCTGCATTATTTACCAGAAATCACATTAATTAGTAAAGTATTTAATGAGAATTATACATGCAGAAAAGTCACTGCACATTAAGAATGTTCTTTTAATGACTTTCATACTCTAACGGCCTCTGGCAACTGAATGAGGAAATTTCTTGACGTACAGACTCCTACACTGTCTGCTCAACACCAACTGTGTACCATACTAGACTTTAGGTCCTTCTGCCCTGTACAGGTCATGTAGTACCTGCTTTAATAGCTGGCAGAAATCACATTAGTCTGCAAATGACTAATAGAAGACTGAACTTACAAACACTGGCATTATGGGTTATTGTACATTTATGACGTTTTTGCTCTAAGGCATTTCCCCCACACTGCATCGTGCCTGCTTTAGTTGGCAGAAATCACATTAGTCTGTGAATGAGCGTGGGGCTGAGGATTCCCGCTGACGTCAATATGTAGTAGAGCCTGTTCCCCTCTTGTTATTCTTATTCATTAGTAATGATGTGAGGGAGGGAGGGAGGGAGGGAGGGAGCAATCTCCTAACCCTTCAACACCCATTGGAGAGCAGTGCATTTACGTATTACACATATTTTCCATAGACCCACCCCATAATATTTCCACCCTAGTTTCAACTGGTATTAAAAGATTTTTAAAAAGAGTACTGGTTGAGCTTTGTGAAGTTTAAAAAGCATGCAAGTATATACTCCATGAATACAGGTGGAATATCAGCAGGTATATTTGCATGATTTAAACTATTCATATTTGCCATAGTAACAAATTAAACAAATTATCTCTTTATCCATTGTACCTCATGGAAAATAGGCCCTACTCATTGATGCCCCAGATTTTCCACAAGGGGGGGGGGGGGGGGGGAGGGGAACCAGTATGATGGGTATGTCATTATTTATGTAACATGTCTTCATTTTGTCTCTCTCTCTCCACAGAGGAGCAGCAGCAGGGGCAAGAATCAGATACACACCCACAAGCAATCCAGCACTTAACCCTGTCGATGCTCAAGTTTATTTAAGTCACAATACTACATTATAAAAGAATAAAATCTAATTAGCCTCTGAAGAAGATTCTCCTTAGATAACAAAAATTGAGGCCCCATATTGACTCTCATTTTATTACACAGGTGATATTCTAGTAGATAAGCAGTTTTCAGCAGTCATTTGCATCAGAATAAAATCTACTAATTTGTTCCTAACTACAATCAATTGGTTAGTTCTAAATAAATAGCTTCTAGACACTCAAGACGTCTAACCATGCAAGCTAAATGTCCTGTCCATTAATTGTACACGAATGGTGGATTAATACAAAATTGAACAAAAAAGAACTTGGTCAGCTGGTTTCTTGAAATTGAATTTGGCAATCAGAGGTATAACTGTGCACGATTTCCACTCCCAGTCACTCCCCACTCTCTGCTGTTGTTATCATGCAGTGTATTCTACCAGACTGCATAATGCAGAGACGGGCGCACTGCATTACAATAATGGAGCATCTTGCACAGCATGATTACACAATGGCATCGCATTTTACAACTTTCAAATTCTGATCTTGCCCCATTATCTGATATACTGCACATTCAGTGATTGCTCAATCACAACAAATGGGGCATCAATGTAAAGATGATTAAACAGATTGATAATGATATCACATACATGGATGATTAAACAACAAAAAAGAGATATATAGTCAACCAAACTGTTCATAATGTTGAATTAATTTACAATGTATAACTCTAGCCATTTTGAACAAGGCACAAACATAATTGGGTTGGGTGCCTGAACTGTATGTTTCTAATTGACTGCATATCATGCCATTGTTGATTGAATGTTATATACATTGTATATATACATTAACAAAGTATGAACAAGAATGTGAAAGGTTACATATATCTAAGCCTCCACATTAACTTTTTAGTCATTTTTTGTCACTTTAAAGTCATACTTTTTTTACATTTTACTTGCCCAATAATGAATTTACTTGCCGCCGTACTTCAGAATGAGATTTACAGTTAATATGTAGCATTGCTATATTATGTTTGAGTGTATTGCAGAGTATGTCCACATCTTCATAAGATGTGTATGATACAAACACAAACAACTACCACACAGACGTAAGCACAGTGAAAGAGACACATGTATTCACCAATCTACATAACTGCATTGACATTACATATGATGTGCATGGACTTCTTGATCTTTTATTTATACACCTACTTTTACATAAACAAATATTCAAAACAATGCAATATAAATACAAACTATTCAAACTGTATATTTGAGTATATATTACACAAACACAAAGTTACTTTGTAGCATGCATGGTGACACACACAAACACACACACACTCATTGCATGCACCCATGCATGCACGAACACACACACATACACAAATACAACCACACACACAGACAAACATGTGCATACATACATCCAACCCCACAGTTCCAGAATTATCTTGATATCAAATTGTGTGTGGGTTAGCTTCCTGCTGGGTGCTGATATGCACCTGTTGTTATTCTAGCCTCATTGTAAACTGCAAGCATTCAGTCAACGTTAAAGGCCCATCCACGATTCTAGCCTCATTGTAAACTGCGAGCATTCAGTCAACGTTTCCACGATTCTAGCCTCATTGTAAACTCCAAGCATTCAGTCAATGTTAAAGGCCCATCCCTGATTCTAGCCTCATTGTAAACTGCAAGCATTCAGTCAATGTTAAAGGCCCATCCCTGATTCTAGCCTCAATGTAAACTGCAAGCATTCAGTCAATGTTAAAGGCCCATCCCTGATTCTAGCCTCATTGTAAACTGCAAGCATTCAGTCAATGTTAAAGGCCCATCCACGATTCTAGCCTCATTGTAAACTGCAAGCATTCAGTCAATGTTAAAGGCCCATCCCTGATTCTAGCCTCATTGTAAACTGCCAGCATTCAGTCAATGTTAAAGGCCCATCCCTGATTCTTGCCTCATTGTAAACTGCAAGCATGTACTCAACGTTAAAGGCCCATCCACGATTCTAGCCTCATTGTAAACTGCAAGCATGTACTCAACGTTAAAGGCCCATCCACGATTCTAGCCTCATTGTAAACTGCAAGCATGTACTCAACGTTTAAGGCCCATCCACGATTTTAGCCTCATTGTAAACTGCAAGCACGCAATCAATGTTACAGGCCCATCCATGATTCTAGCCTCATTGTAAACTGCAAGCATTCACTCAACGTTAAAGGCCCATCCACGATTCTAGCCTCATTGTAAACTGCAAGCATTCACTCAACGTTAAAGGCCCATCCACGATTCTAGCCTCATTGTAAACTGCAAGCATTCACTCAACGTTAAAGGCCCATCCATGATTCTAGCCTCATTGTAAACTGCAAGCATGTACTCAACGTTAAAGGCC
The DNA here is from genome assembly GCA_037951105.1 of Echinarachnius parma. Classification (NCBI taxonomy): domain Eukaryota; kingdom Metazoa; phylum Echinodermata; class Echinoidea; order Clypeasteroida; family Echinarachniidae; genus Echinarachnius; species Echinarachnius parma. The sequence continues at coordinate 93,105 of JBAMJV010001220.1, read as the reverse complement.
CATCCACGATTATAGCCGCATTGTAAACTGCAAGCATTCACTCAACGTTAAAGGCCCATCCATGATTCTAGCCTCATTGTAAACTGCAAGCATTCACTCAACGTTAAAGGCCCATCCACGATTCTAGCCTCATTGTAAACTGCAAGCATTCACTCAATATTAAAGGCCCATCCTTGATTCTAGCCTCATTGTAAACTGCAAGCATGTACACAACGTTAAAGGCCCATCCACGATTCTAGCCTCATTGTAAACTGCAAGCATTCAGTCAACATTAAAGGCCCATCCATGATTCTAGCCTCATTATAAACTGCAAGCATGTACTCAATGTTAAAGGCCCATCCACGATTCTAGCCTCATTGTAAACTGCAAGCATGTACTCAATGTTAAAGGCCCATCCACGATTCTAGCCTCATTGTAAACTGCAAGCATTCACTCAACGTTAAAGGCCCATCCACGATTCTAGCCATGTACTCAACGTTAAAGGCCCATCCACGATTCTAGCCATGTACTCAATGCTAAAGGCCCATCCACGATTCTAGCCTCATTGTAAACTGCAAGCATGTACTCAATGTTAAAGGCCCATCCACGATTCTAGCCTCATTGTAAACTGCAAGCATGTACTCAATGTTACAGGCCCATCCACGATTCTAGCCTCATTGTAAACTGCAAGCATGTACTCAACGTTAAAGGCCCATCCACGATCCTAGCCTCAATGTAAACTGCAAGCATGTACTCAACGTTAAAGGCCCATCCATGATTCTAGCCTCATTGTAAACTGCAAGCATGTACACAATGTTAAAGGCCCATCCACGATTCTAGCCTCAATGTAAACTGCAAGCATTCACTCAACGTTAAAGGCCCATCCATGATTCTAGCCTCATTGTAAACTGCAAGCATTCACTCAACGTTAAAGGCCCATCCACGATTCTAGCCTCATTGTAAACTGCAAGCATTCACTCAATATTAAAGGCCCATCCTTGATTCTAGCCTCATTGTAAACTGCAAGCATGTACACAACGTTAAAGGCCCATCCACGATTCTAGCCTCATTGTAAACTGCAAGCATTCAGTCAACATTAAAGGCCCATCCATGATTCTAGCCTCATTATAAACTGCAAGCATGTACTCAATGTTAAAGGCCCATCCACGATTCTAGCCTCATTGTAAACTGCAAGCATGTACTCAATGTTAAAGGCCCATCCACGATTCTAGCCTCATTGTAAACTGCAAGCATTCACTCAACGTTAAAGGCCCATCCACGATTCTAGCCATGTACTCAACGTTAAAGGCCCATCCACGATTCTAGCCATGTACTCAATGCTAAAGGCCCATCCACGATTCTAGCCTCATTGTAAACTGCAAGCATGTACTCAATGTTAAAGGCCCATCCACGATTCTAGCCTCATTGTAAACTGCAAGCATGTACTCAATGTTACAGGCCCATCCACGATTCTAGCCTCATTGTAAACTGCAAGCATGTACTCAACGTTAAAGGCCCATCCACGATCCTAGCCTCAATGTAAACTGCAAGCATGTACTCAACGTTAAAGGCCCATCCATGATTCTAGCCTCATTGTAAACTGAAAGCATGTACTCAACATTAAAGGCCTTCTAGCCTCAATGTAAACTGCAAGCATGTACTCGATGTTAAAGGCCCATCCATGATTCTAGCCTCATTGTAAACTGCAAGCATGTACACAATGTTAAAGGCCCATCCACGATTCTAGCCTCAATGTAAACTGCAAGCATGTACTCAACATTAAAGGCCCATCCATGATTCTAGCCTCATTGTAAACTACAAGCATGTACTCAACGTTAAAGGCCCATCCACGATTCTAGCCTCATTGTAAACTGCAAGCATGTACTCAATGTTAAAGGCCCATCCACGATTCTAGCCTCATTGTAAACTGCAAGCATACTGTACTCAACGTTAAAGGCCCATCCACGATTCTAGCCTCATTGCAAACTGCAAGCATGTACTCAACGCAAACAAATGGCGCATGCAGAACCATATTTTTGGTTCTGTAGGTCGTAGTAATTAATTGCATTGTTCTCAATTACAGAAGCATATCAGAGGCCATGAAAGTATGATTTATATTTAATTATAGTATCAAAACAACTAAGCATATGTTTCTCTTGCCTGGAGGTCCCCTTTAAATAACAATAATTTTGTTTTTATTTGTTTTGTTTTTTAGGCCAACACAAATTCGACTTGGGCCACCAAATATTGACTAACTTTTTTCTAGTTGCCCGTATGGCTACTGAATTCTTGAATTGTGGAGCACTGCTTATTAATAGGAGAAAGTAAAACAGCTAAATAGTGTCAGATAAAACAAATCTGGCACAGTTAATTATGCGCCATCCTGCGTTTCTGTTCTGGCACATGTACACTGTCTTCATGTTGAGATAATTGTCAAGGATAAGGAGACCTTTCTTTGCCATCCCAAATCTCCCTCAAGTGAGATCTGAATGCATACATTTGTCCTTAACTGTGCTATTTATAATTGCATAAATGTCAGGGCTGCCAGGGAGGTACCAGTTGAGAGCAGGATAATTAAATCATGATACTTGCTTTGTGTGGAAAATTATCACAGTGAGTCTGAAATATATAAGAAACTACAAACTTTCTAAAGAGATTCTAATCAAACAAGCATCCCAAGGAGAAAAAAAAAGAGTCGGTATCAACTTACATTTAAGTAATTAAGCAGATGAGAGCAGATGGTAACCGGTGGATTGTTCATTGTGGTAAATCATTGAAATCAAACATCAACATTAATCATACAACAAACAAAATCAAATCAATTCATACCTGTCTATCAAATTTGTTACATCCTAAATACCATTTCCAGCTCATTTCATCTTGAGATAATCGGACAAAAGGTAAGAGAGACCCTTTTATTTGTCTCGGCACATCGTGCACAAAAATTCACACACTTTTAATTTAACCTGTTCAGGACCGGTTGATTTTTCTATAACATGTATCTCCATAGACCCTAGCCCAAGTATTTCAGGGGACCATGCATGCAGTCCTGAATGGGTGTAATGAAAATGAGCAAAGAAAATTGGGCTTCCCAGGGAATCAAAAACAGGAACATGGAAAACAAGGTGTCAAGTCTTGCCTCACCTGCAAAAATGGTTGGACAGTCCCACCTGCATAATAATTGTGTAGTTTGTACTTGCATACATGTACAAAACCACAACTGTGTCTCCGAAAAGATGTTTTGTTAAAGGTTAATTTATTTTGTTGTATTGAAATCATTTACAGAAAATGTGTCTGTTGATTACTTAACAATAATTGTTTTTGTTTTCTTTGTTTGTTTTTTGAGGCCACCACAAATTCCACTTGGGTTTGATACCCGGAAAACCCCAATTTTCTTTCCTCATTTTCATTTTCCATTTATATTTCATTTACTCTTTTAAACTTTTGCACACTTTCTATTGGCAATAGCTATTTTCTGGCCTACACTACAACCAGAAGGATGATTACATACTATCTCAGGCTTCTGGAAAATGTGTGCTGTAACCAATTACAATTAGCCCACATTGTAACAGCAAATACAGGTCTCAGGGCCGTTTGCCTTTAACTCATCTAGGACGAGAACTATTTAAGCAAATTTATCATTATTTCCCTCAACAAATTGGCAACTTGCCTTCGCAGCTCTTCCATCACATTGCATGCTGGGATGTTTGCTTAGTACACTGGAATCGCCGAACTCGTAGCAGACTTTTTTTTGTGTATAATCTCAATGGACCATTCACTTCCTGACATTACACACAAACAAACACATGACAAACATGCATACACTTACTCAAAAATACATACTCAACTGAATCCATGAACAAACTAATATCTACACACTAACGTGTATTGTATACGCCCATGCCTCTCATAATTCATACACATGCACTCAAACACGTTAGTTACTTCTTTTCATAGGAAAAACTGACTAGAAATGTATTAAATAAATTAAAGTTATTGATAAAGAGCTCCTGGGCACGGCATAAGAAGGACCAATTATTTGAAATCAGATCGTTCGCAAGTCATAGCTCTTGAAAATGAATAGTTTTCATTTAGATGACCTTGCTAAATATATACTTTCAATTGTACACAAACACACATACACGGAAACAGTGGCGTAGCACTAGGGCGGGGGGGGGGGGGGGGGGGACGGATACACAGATCAACTTCAACACACACACACACAAACACACAAACGCACCTCATAACCTAAAAGCATCACAACACCATACATGCTGGTGAATAGTGCACTTGATACTTTGTTGCCTGTCTTTGATGGGATTAATCAGCCATCATCAGACATATGGCTTGCAAGGATTATTGCTATCTGATAAGATACATAACCAGATTGTACTCATCAAGGTCATTCATACAAGAAGCCATTTTTAAAGTTACAGTGGAGTACTTGGGGAAAAGGTAAATTCAGACAGAAATTACACAAGTATGTATCTAGATCTAAGTGTTGTTACAAGCAGCAGAACATCCGTATTTAATCCTTAACCAGTAAGTTTACAAAGCACACAGAGATATATGGGATGATGCTGGATTGTAATACCATTAAGAATATTACAGGCCTGATAAAAAACTTACTGTACAGAAATTAGCCATAAAACGCTGACACATGATATGAATAAATGCATTAAACCAGGGTCATGCTTCAATGCAATACATATGATAGGTAAGGAACTCACCTACTAATCCGGTTTGCTTACAAATTTACTGATCTTGTATTAAAAGTGTATATTAGACTTTTACGTTTACAGAACTTATGCTATCACAATTTTGGTAAAATGTGCAATTTAAGCAACAACAAAAAGCCTTAATATTTTTAATTTAAGTATTGAATTTAATACCAGCCAGGGTCACACAAAATGAGTCAAAATGTACAATCAGTAGATATGTGAAAAAAGCAAAACTCAAGATTCCCTTTAACCTATCTTATATTGTGCAGAGATACGTGTGTATGTTTTCACCCAAGGACAGTGCTAATTAAAAGCAGCATCTAATAGGGATCTATTTCATAACACATTATGTTGATAGGTATTTTCATAATACATTATTCTAACAGGTATTTGTCATATCAAAAATTATTTAAAGACTTCACAACTGAATAACATGCAAGAAAAATTAATTAACATAAAGTAAGTTCTTTGATAAATAATGATATGGTATGTGCACTATGGGTGGGTGTTATGGTATGTAGAGAATGGTGTCATCCAATCATGGGGTTGCAAGTCAAAACAAATCAATGCTCACTTCATATCTACTACTGACAGCACACCAAATGAGCATATTTTAATCCAAATTTTTCCAATACTTAATCAATTTCATTTACAATGTATTATGTTCAGTTTAAGGCATCCGATAGCAAATATTACATTCTGTAATATTACATTCTCTCTCCCCTGTATTATGTGTTTTGTCTCTTTTCAATTTATATAACCGTTTGATCTACTGAATCTCTAGTCAAGTGTGTGTAAGAAGATTGTGTCTTCTTTCATATATGAATTCATTTTCTATTCTTTCTGTCTATGTGTATTTCTATCTAGCCCTGTCTGAGGAGCAGAGCTAGTATTGTGCTCCCTGTATTCCCAGCCAAATGGAACATAAACATTCTATTACATACAATCTCTGTCTCTGTGTTCTATCTGACCTAGCCTTTAGTCCAGACCATAGGTGTAAAGTAGTAAAGTAATATAGTGAAGTAGTTTCATTTGAACTGTGGAAGTAGTTTGCTCCGCAAGGTTTAGGTCATTAAAATGGCAATTTGTTTGCAAAATTTGTGGTTATTAATATAGCAATGCCATGTCCGACATACACAAAAAATATCTTATGGTCATCCATAACTGAAGAACATCATGTGTACCAAGTTTCATTAACATCTTTCAACAACTTTGGATCTGCACAGTCAAATATAATATGAAAAAACGATATCTTGTGTTACATGCACAATGCAGGCAATGAAAGGGATCTGCGAACAATGAAATCATTAATGATTTCCCGAATAACCTTTTTTCTTTCTGTGCTTGTCAGGTGAAAATGAGGAAGATTGTATTCAGGCACAAGACCTCAGACCCCCTGGAAAACCTGGTATGCAATTCCCTACAATAAGGGGGTTAACACCATGAATCTCCCCCCTCCCCAAATGGCCCTCATGTTTGCTAGAACCATTCCCTAGTGCAACAGAGGGTTTGGGATACACAACAGCACTGGGGCCTTTGCAACAAGGCTATATCTGACTCTACCCTAGCTGTCTCCTTTACTCTCTCACCATGCCACTTCTTATCTTCCTTTCTCCATCCTTCTCATTTCCCTTGCTCCATGCACAAGTCTCTCTGTTTAAATGCGTTGTTTTTACTCCTTCTGGTTCCACTAAGTGCCCAAAATCCTATGTCTGAGATGCCTGGGACCCATTAGATCCCATTCCTCTGCCTTAAGGGATCCGGCAGGGAAATGCACGCTAAAAATGTGAACACACACCAAACCATGATAATACCCTATGAATGTATCCTGTTCATGACAATGTTAAAGGGACAGATCCACTTTTACAAAACGTCTGAACAGCTTTCAGTTGACGGATGGGGATCAATGTAACACGCAAAAAAAAAATCAGAGCGAACAGCCCTCTAATTTGGATTCTACGAATGAAAAACGAATGCGTCCCTCCATTTAAACTATATATCGGTCAATAAAGGAGTTCAACTGATTTAGCATAATATTAAAACAATATAGTACTAATTCTCGTAAAGGTATGTGAAGCCGACATTTTTTAACGTATGCACGGAAAAAGATCTCAAAAAGAAAGAATATATAATTACATGTAGTCAGTTTAAGCGAAGTTTGGGTATTTTGCTTGGTAAACGCTCACACATTAGTACTTATGCGCGGCTCACGTAGCTAGCGGGGGTCACGTAGGGGTCATGCATACCGATCTGGCGCTCCGTGAAATCTATGTACGAACTTACTCACCGGCCAAAAATACGTATGTACATAATTAACCGACGTCCCTCAGTTTATTCAGTTTTAGGTCTATAACTCCACGAAAAAGAGATTTCAAGCCCTAATTTTTTCAGGCATGCTATTAAATGACATTTCCTTTCATATAAGACAATAACCTCGCAACTTTTGAATTTTGGCTTGCAAAAGTGGATCTCTCCCTTTAAATGGGAGACTCTGTTAAATTTATGTTGTTTTTCTTTTAAGGTAAGGTCAACCTTTTGCAAGCCAAAATAACATTAAGTAGCTTGCCTGAAAAAAAAATTCCTTCAGATCTCGGCCGTGAACACCCGATCGCCGCCAAAAGTTGCATGCGTGTTAATTTGGAAACTCATCATCACACCTAATTATGTGTTCATGGGTATGTTTTATTGTCTAGGAAGTACGCGTTCTATTGTCTCCGAACGTACGTGTGTATGGAATTGACGCACTGTTCCACTGTTTTAGCCATTCACCTTCTTTCATAGCAAACATACATTTTCTAGGGTGGAATTCTCCTGTAAGCAATATATTCCACACTACATTTATTTGAAGGCAACATCAAGAAAAAAATAATGATGATGGAAATGAATGTACCCAGGTGAAAGTGAATGGGTTCAAAAAGTCAGGAGTACATTCTTCACAGATCTGCATTTATGGAAAATCTGTAGGGAATGGCGCTTTGTTAGTAGACTGATTTCTAAGAGCAAAGTGAAAACATGAAGAAAAAAAACACTTCAGGGAAATCTAAAGAAAGAGTTAGCACAGATAGTTCTTACTTTTTACACCCGAAGTCTATGCTCCAATTTAAACGAGTAAGCTTGCCATGCAATGGTAAAAATGCAGCCGATGTGCAATGGATTTATAATGAAATCTACCAATTTTGCATCTTTGGGGCAAGCGTGCCAACAAAAATGTATCAATAAATAAAAAAAATTGTATGCACGTACACCAGCCTACAATTTATAATATAATGTACTTTGCCTACATGAACATATACTAGCACATACTGCTTTCCCCGGACTTAGAAAATTCCAGTGAATGGACTATATTTAGAAGTAAGTACATGCCACACTGTAATATAGTGCACATAATAGCAAACTGCGTGTTCATCTAGCTAGAGCTGGTGCATGATGGTGTATAAATGTAGGTGGGTTTATAATGGTTGAAGCAGGTGGAAATGATAGCGCAATGAGCATGGTTCTTGGGGCTACCATACGGCCACGCTTTAGCTCTCCTTTTAAAGAGACTACAAATTCCCTATAAATTACATCTCAAAGAGGAGACTTTTCCTTCTGTATTTGAAGAGAGAAAAAGTGTATGTATACAGTGTAAATTTATGCTTTGCAGAGAATCTTAAAGTGTGTATGTATTTGTATACTCCTATTTAACTAGTCACTTTTGATTGCAAATTATAACAAAAAAGTATTGCATGGATTCTTCACATTGAAGCAGATTAGAAATATGTTCACGAAATGTGATGAATACCCCCACACTACTGGTTCACATGCCAAGTTTTGTCAGAATCTACTATGAGAGTAAATAGATCCACATGGCTTTTGAGATAAAACATGGTTCACATAGCAATGCCCTGTCTTACACACACACACATACACAATGTCTTGCACATTTTCACCTCTAGGTCATCTCATTATATTTATTTTTTTAGAGCTTAATATAATAAATGATTATTTAAAGATAATATATTCTGAGTAACGGATGTTCATCTGTATTAGATTTCCCTTGTGTTAGCTTCTTTGCACTATGCTAGCCAAAATCAATGCAAACTGCTTTCTCCTTTTCTGCTTTAGATACATATCTGCAGGGCTTGACATTATTAGCACTAGCCCCGGCCAGGCCACCAAATGTTTTCTACTTGCTGACTGTATCAAATATATGTAACAGTTATTATTATTGTTTGCAGGAATGATATAGAGTATAAGCAGTGCTCAAAATTAGCATAGGCCCGCTGGACCAGGGCCACTAAAAATTAGCTCCGGGCCACCATGTTTCATTGATCCTAAATTCTATTGGCCCATTTGGGCAGCCAAATCTAACAGAATTTGTTATGTTTTTCTTTGATTGGGGCCACCAGATTTAGGATTCGAGCCACTCAAAGTTGAACAATCTTTTTTTTACTTGCCCGACTGGGCCACAAGGCAAAAAGGTTAATTTCTAGCATTGGTATAAGGCAAGGAAGAGGAAGAGGGAGATGACAGATAGCTGGGGAGATAAAGACAGGGAGAAAGGGAGAGGAAGATGTAGATGACAGATAGCTGGGGAGATAAAGACAGGGAGCAAGGGAGAGAGAAGAGGTAGATGACAGATAGCTGGGGAGATAAAGACAGGGAGCAAGGATGAAAGAAGAGGTAGATGACAGATAGCTGGGGAGATAAAGACAGGGGGAGCAAGGGAGAGAGAAGAGGGAGATGACAGATAGCTGGGGGGATAAAGACAGGGAGCAAGGGAGAGAGAAGAGGGAGATGACAGATAGCTGGGGAGATAAAGACAGGGAGCAAGGGAGAGAGAAGAGGGAGATGACAGATAGATGGGGAGATAAAGACAGGGAGCAAGGGAGAAAGAAGAGGGAGATGACAGATAGCTGGGGAGATAAAGACAGGGAGCAAGGGAGAGGAAGGGGTAGATGATAGATAGCTGGGGAGATAAAGACAGGGAGCAAGGGAGAGTAAGAGGTAGATGACAGATAGATGGGGAGATAAAGACAGGGAGCAAGGGAGAGGAAGGGGTAGATGACAGATAGCTGGGGAGATAAAGACAGGGAGCAAGGGAGAGTACGAGGTATATGACAGATAGCTGGGGAGATACAGACAGGGAGCAATGGAGAGGAAGGGGTAGATGACAGATAGCTGGGGAGATAAAGACAGGGAGCAAGGGAGAGGAAGAGGTAGATGACAGATAGCTGGGGAGATAAAGACAGGGAGCAAGGGAGAGTACGAGGTATATGACAGATAGCTGGGGAGATAAAGACATGGAGCAAGGGAGAGGAAGAGGTAGATGACAGATAGATGGGGAGATAAAGACAGGGAGCAAGGGAGAGTAAGAGGTAGATGACAGATAGCTGGGGAGATAAAGACAGGGAGCAAGGGAGAGGAAGGGGTAGATGACAGATAGCTGGGGAGATAAAGACAGGGAGCAAGGGAGAGTACGAGGTATATGACAGATAGCTGGGGAGATAAAGACATGGAGCAAGGGAGAGGAAGAGGTAGATGACAGATAGATGGGGAGATAAAGACAGGGAGCAGGGGAGAGTAAGAGGTAGATGACAGATAGCTGGGGAGATAAAGACAGGGAGCAAGGGAGAGGAAGGGGTAGATGACAGATAGCTGGGGAGATAAAGACAGGGAGCAAGGGAGAGGAAGGGGTAGATGACAGATAGCTGGGGAGATAAAGACAGGGAGCAAGGGAGAGGAAGAGGTAGATGACAGATAGCTGGGGAGATAAAGACAGGGAGCAAGGGAGAGTAAGAGGTAGATGACAGATAGCTGGGGAGATAAAGACAGGGAGCAAGGGAGAGGAAGGGGTAGATGACAGATAGATGGGGAGATAAAGACAGGGAGCAAGGGAGAGTAAGAGGTAGATGACAGATAGCTGGGGAGATAAAGACAGGGAGCAAGGGAGAGGAAGGGGTAGATGACAGATAGCTGGGGAGATAAAGACAGGGAGCAAGGGAGAGGAAGAGGTAGATGACAGATAGCTGGGGAGATACAGGGAGCAATGGAGAGGAAGAGGGAGATGACAGATAGCTGGGGAGATAAAGACATGGAGCAAGGGAGAGGAAGAGGTAGATGACAGATAGATGGGGAGATAAAGACAGGGAGCAAGGGAGAGTAAGAGGTAGATGACAGATAGCTGGGGAGATAAAGACAGGGAGCAAGGGAGAGGAAGGGGTAGATGACAGATAGCTGGGGAGATAAAGACAGGGAGCAAGGGAGAGGAAGGGGTAGATGACAGATAGCTGGGGAGATAAAGACAGGGAGCAAGGGAGAGGAAGAGGTAGATGACAGATAGCTGGGGAGATAAAGACAGGGAGCAAGGGAGAGTAAGAGGTAGATGACAGATAGCTGGGGAGATAAAGACAGGGAGCAAGGGAGAGGAAGGGGTAGATGACAGATAGATGGGGAGATAAAGACAGGGAGCAAGGGAGAGTAAGAGGTAGATGACAGATAGCTGGGGAGATAAAGACAGGGAGCAAGGGAGAGGAAGGGGTAGATGACAGATAGCTGGGGAGATAAAGACAGGGAGCAAGGGAGAGGAAGAGGTAGATGACAGATAGCTGGGGAGATACAGACAGGGAGCAATGGAGAGGAAGAGGGAGATGACAGATAGCTGGGGAGATAAAGACAGGGAGCAAGGGAGAGTACGAGGTAGATGACAGATAGCTGGGGAGATACAGACAGGGAGCAAGGGAGAGGAAGAGGGAGATGACAGATAGCTGGGGAGATAAAGACAGGGAGCAAGGGAGAGGAAGAGGTAGATGACAGATAGCTGGGGAGATAAAGACAGGGAGCAAGGGCGAGTGAAGAGGGAGGCATGTAGTGTGAAAGAAGTGAGTGATAGATGGGAAGGAAGGAGGGGGAGATATTGTGATGAAAGAAGGGGGAGATAGAGATCAATAAAGAGTGAGGGGATGAGATAGGGAGGGGATTGGGAGAAGAGAATGAAAGAGATATGACAGAGGGGAGGGGAGAGATCTATAGTGACAGACAGAAAGGGAGAGAGGGGGAAGCTATAGAGAAATGCAGAGCAGGAAAATTGAGAGATAGAGAGCTGTACAGTAGATGGGGAGGGGGAGAAATCAATACAGAGAGAGGGGAATAATGGAAGAGTAGTAGATAGAGTGGAAGAATTGCAATAAGTAAACCCTTTTACCCGAGAGAGGGTTGAAAGCAATCTAGTACTTAGCCCTTTCATATCAGCCCAATTTCCTTGGATGAATCCACAGAACTGCCCAATAGCAGGAGAATGTAATCATTCTTTCTGTCGGTTTGAATTGCTCTACATATGAAAGGGTTGCGCAAAATGTCTCATGAAAAGAGTTTGAAGGTCAATATCTTTTAGTAATGCACATTTTTGAATTCTTATCCAGAACTCGGCCCAGCCGTTCATATTATAAGGGTGTTGACTGTTGAATGATACTTTAGCGGGTATAACTTATTTTGTATTAAATACTGATAATAACTAACATTAAAAAACTACCAAATAATTTTGCTTGATATTTAAATTATTGGTAAAAATACTGTTTAAAAACAATATTACCATATTAATTTCTAACTATTTCAATGAATTACATCCGAATTATCAATATTGTCAACGTCGTTAAACCCATTGCACGTACCAGCTAGGTCATCGAACCAGCGATCACACTATTTAGTACCTGACTGTTTAACCCCACTTCCGGCCAAGCGAATAATTTCTTCAGTGAATTTGAGCTTAAAATGAACGGCATATGTGGGCATGCATTGATTTCACCTTATTATATTATCTTAAGGAGAATTCTATTGGTATTTCATCAGTGTCCTACCAAAAGAAATCAATATGAAAAGGGTATATATAGGAGAAGTTTGCATGTATTCTAATAGGTAAAGAGATCCAAAGCGTTATATTAGGGAGCAGAAGCAAGGCACTATTTGCTAGCATTTCATCCCCTCGTCCTCCCTCATCCAGCAATGCAACACAAACCCAGCAAGGCGATCAGTGAGAAATGGAAGGAGAGTTTGGTATGTACAGGTACAAGATAGATTGGGAGAATGGCGTTCAATACACCACTCTTCTATTGATGCACACCATATTGCATGCAAGACACACACACAGATTCCAATATGTGGAAAGTGTGTGCATGTATGGTATGTAATATGCATTCATACACAGTGATGGTGGTGTACATATTACAAATGAAAGGCTACTCCATGCTGCAAACCTGTGTGGCGCTAGCCACATATGGAATGAGAGGCCTACTATAAAATGCACCCTGATTGCCTGAATTTTATGCATTGCGCAATATACTCTTTCCAAACTGAAAAGAAATTTGTACAAATTCACAATTACATATATTTGCATTATTGCTTACGTAGGACAAAATCATGATGAGAAATTACAATATTGTAATGTTCACAATTTTTAGAATCTGGTAAATATGCATCTACAGAATTGACAATATATTGTTAAAGGTAATGTTCTCCTTTGCAGGCCAAAATTAAAAAGTCGCGGGGTAATTTATCAATATAAATTACAGAAAATACATATTAGGAGCTCGTTCAAGAAGATTAAAGGCTTGAAAATATACCTTTCAGTGGATTTACATCAACATTTAGATCTTGAGATAATACAAGATTGTTACGATTAATCTAGCAAAGTCTGCAGTCCCTTCATTGTATTTTGCATTTTTGTGTATACTTTGTTTCACAAACCAAATATTACATTTATGTGTTCAAGCACAATCAAATTTATTTAATCAGATTTGCGATGTAACTGGGTATTTTGTCTGTAAACTTAATAGAAAGATCAAACTTATCCATGATACATAGATTCAGAATAGAAAGGAAATGAGCCTGATAGTTACACTACAAAGCAATTGGGTTTTTTCTTGCATCACTTTTTATCCTTTATCAGTGTGAAGATTACCATTTCATCAACTGTACTTGAAGATTCCTGCAAAACAGTCCACTATTTTTAATCTAAATTAAATCAAAGTAATTAGTTGTATTATCTACAATCAGATCTGTTATTTTGCATAATTAATTTCTACAAAATGTAAGACAATATGATAAATTAATTATTGTTATCCCACACTAACATTTTAAAAATCATACATATATTAAAATTCTACATCTCTTACCCATTTAAACTGTATTAAATTGTCGCTAATTTTACCATTTATTATGAAATTGTAATCCACTACAAATAAATACTATCAGGCACGGATTTCATAATAGTTAACATTAATTATTTGCCCATTTTCTCCTAAATATTGACATTTCCATAGACTTATGGGGAAAGAAAAGTTTGGGGCAAAAATGTTCAAAGCCGACACCGAGACCACTTGTTAAGTTGTGTCCTCGGGGGCCGAGACCATTGGTTATGATGGTTGAGACCGCTAAAAAGTGGTCTTGAGACCCGTTAAACCACCTTTGGACCCAAAACAGCCATTTTATCATCAAGGGGGAGGGGTTTGAACCCCCAAGCCCCCCCCCCCCCCCTGGGTACCCCTATGCTACCCATCATAGGCTATTAGGAATATTTAGATAATATTTTTTTGTCTGATTCATGGATATTTCTTTCACATAGAAGCAATTTTGTGTCTCAAAACTATATTTTAAATGATGAGCTGTATTTCTTATTTTTACTCCTCGTGTTGTGTACATCTTGAAAAAGTAATGATACTGAAAAAAAAAACATATTCCTTGATTAAACTTTACAATCAAAGCCATAATTATAGTAAAGGTAGCAAGTAATATAATTATGTAAGCCTTACATGTTTGTACATTATATTGAATATATATTAATCTTATTTAATAGCAAGCTATTCCAGCATATGAACAGTACAAAGTATCAGTGATTTGGTAATTTGATTCTAAGAACTAAGAACAGAGTTTCTAAATTCATTCAGGACAACTCAACTTTAAAATCAAGTGATGAACATTTTTCTTATGTTGGACACATTTATTTTTAATAAATTTATTTTTCATTTCGTGTAATCCACAGACCAAAATATTGTTCACAATCAGATATATCTAGCCTGCATATTTTCAGAATATTACTGAATCATGGGTTAAGTTAACATACAGTATACATAGAATGTACATTTTCTACAGACTTGAACAATGAACTACATTTTCAATGAGCTACATGTATCTTTCAGTAACCTACCTTCTAACGGAACCTGAAATTTGGACCATGTTAATACAAGTCAAGGGGTTAACTGCATACAGTAACCCATGATCAGATCAATATTATTTAGCTAGTCCTAGGGAATGGGTTTAATACAAAATTGAATGAATTGTGTAATGTTGAATGTTGAACGGTCGGTACTTGGTGAAATTGCTGTCCGGTCACAGGTACCAGTGGTTGTGTAAACATGCTTCCACATCACACATTATGGGGCATGGAAGCTGCCCATCGTTGATTCAATGAGCACCAGAGGGAATAAGTGTGTTTACACTTATTGCAAATCTGCATGCTTCAGACTGCCAAATCAAACATTGACCACTCCATGTCCACAAGACCTTTAACACAGTAAATCACAAGTTTACACAATATAAACCATTTTCACTTCAAATCTTCATCAGGTCAGAATGCTTAATAACTAACTAGTGTAAAACTGATGTAAGCACAGATGTTTTTATTCAGTATGTGCAGACAAGCTAATGTAAGTATATTACTCTGAACAAAATGGCCAATTAGGATTTTAGGATTTTAACGCAAGTTTTGACAGAACAATTTTTAAATGTCTGCTGTCATCAAGTTGTAATTCCATCTGGTTTGAAAGACCAGTACTCTGACCACTTAAGTAAAAAGCTCTTTTGTCGGTAGTTTTTCCCCTAACACAAACCCAAAGGATAATCTCTTAGAGAAGAATCATATGGGATAATGTGTGAAAGTCATCCGAAGTGAGAGATTAATACAATCTATGAAAAGGAGCACAAAAAAACTGGGCTTTCATCGGAATCAAACCCAAAACCTCTGCATTGCTAGACTAACCACCAAGCTAGAAGCTCTCTTAATGTTCGGCCTTCCCCAAAACCCTTATCGATGCTCATAATTAGAAAAATATTTCAGAATTATTTAAGTTTTGTTTAATTAGACAATGTATCACATTATATGCAAACCTTGTTCATGGTTATTTTATTGTTGGTAAGTGTTCCTTGTTGCACGTTAGGAATGAACTGAACTTGTGACGAGGCCATGAGGAACATATCAAATAATCATCTCCTTTACTCAGATCAATGCAAAATCACACGAGGTCAAGGATGAATTTTTACAATCACCCTCATAGTCAATGATGATTATTATCAGACATTGATACTCCTTCTCCTCATCACCATCATCATAAACACCATCATCATCATCATCATCGTCATCATCATCATCATCGTCATCATCATCATCATCATCATCTTCATCATCATCATCATCATTGTCATCGTCATCATCATCATCATCATCATTTCATCATCATCATCATCATCATCATCATCATCATCATCATCATTTAATCATCATCATCATCACCGGCATCAGCCACCATCATCATCGTCATCATCATTGATGAAACTTCATTGTAACATACTCACCTCATATGCATTAGCAATGTTGACAGTCTCTCCTGTCTCTGCAACATATCCCACAATGCCCTTCCTCCAGGGCACCCTGATTTCCTCCCGTGTCTGTTCAACGGTGGACTGTATTGTCACATCGAAGAGCTTGGACGCCAGGCAGCACTTATCAGTGCCCTTGCCTCGGACAAGAAACAGTGAGCCACGGTCTGCCTTGGTCAGGATGAGCACGTTCTGCAAGATCTTGTGGCAAAGCATACTCAGTTCCAGCTCATTCGCGATATCTTTCACGAGCTCGATCAGCACGGCACGATCGTCGAGTGACTTGAGTTCATTGATGGATTTACGGGATCGTGTGGGCGAGGATTTTCCTTGGTTGAAGAGGTGATGACTTGGAGTTCCAAGGAAACTTGGGGAACCGTCTACAGTTTGAACCATCCTACCGAGAGACCCACCCGCACCTTGGACTTCAAATTCTGAGGCGGAGACTTTGCGGACAGGAGTGTTACTCCCGGACGAACTGTTCGGGGAGTGGGGCGACTCAGCAACTGGCGGTTTAGTGCTTTGCGAGACAGCACGTGCAATATACCATCCGTCAATCATGGAGCGAGTTGCCTTGCGGGCGAAATAGTCGTGGGAAAATGCTGAATGAGCGTCCAACCAGCTCTCCATCCGTTCATACTCGGCCCGCTTTAGCTGCGACTCGCGGTCCCCCGGCCCCTTATCCCGATCAGCGCGCAGCGGCTGCGGCTCGACCGGAGATCCCGGCGAGCTACCAGACTTGTCTCGGTCACCCGGCGAAAGGGCCATGGCTCACTTCAGAATCCAAAAACCTCCAGTCAGCTTGCAAAATCTGGCTTCCAGATCAGTAGCAGTCCACAACAATCCCTACTCCACAACTCATCCAGTCGCATGGAAGTGATATCACATCAGATGCCCCCGGAATACAACGAATTTTTTGTTTTTATCATAGATTTTTACGGGTACCAGACTATGTTTATGTTTTCACTGTACCGAAGGCCCATATCGTGCATGTATGATGCACACACCGTATTAGCCTTATGCATGTCGCGTACCGATGTACGGTACCCATACGGCATGCATGTAATTCTAGCAGAACACTGTAAACACAGCTGATGGAAAAAGAGGTTCTGTGAAAGGACGCCAGCTAAGCTGAAAGATAGAACATAATTTAGATCCACAATGTGAAAAAAACAAAAGAATTATTAACTGAATGAATCTCGCGATTCATTTCCCGATTTCAAATAGGAACTAATACAATTTGTTTTCGTCTTATTTAATACTCACCTAACGATTAAAGGGATCTAGTAAACATTTGTTTAAATTTTATTTTTATTTTTAGATTGCTTGATTTATTTTCGATAAACTTGTAAAGATTTTAAATTACTTCTAACAAATGTTCAGACTGAGATAATAAGCCATTTTCGTTTGCATAATTATACAATTTTCAATTCAGCATTTTTATATGCATGCAAGACTAATGCAAGCTAAGAAATGTGAAACCTTTTGGGATCATTTTTCTTCGCAAGATATATCCCGGATATAACCCGGATTTGGCAAAGCCGCTGCTGTGTTTGAGGAATTCCCCAATATCTTATCAGTTTTATGTTTATTTTATCTGTTAATAATTTCTTTTGCTGCATTGTTATATAAACCTACAACAAAAAGTAAGCCCCCCCCCCCCCCCCCCCCCCCCATCCCCGAACAACTCTTCATAATTTCATGACCAAGAGTTGTTGCAAGATTTCGTCTTGCCAAAATATTTTTATGGTGGTTACTGGTTAGTTAAACAACGTGTAAACATTAAAGGTCACCATTATTTCATGGTTGAGTAAACACTAAACACAAATTAAAGACAAAATGGTCATAATTTCAAAATTCGTAAAAGTAATATGATTATTGCAGTTTATTGAGATTTCAAATTACACTGTTTTACAATCACAATAAATATCACTAGCGAATATCACTAGCGATATCTTTTCCGACATAATCAATGCATTAAACCATAAGTACATGTATCATGCTTTTTAACAATAAACAGACATGCGCAAGTTCTTGTGACTTTTGAAATAGGGTCATTTTGTTTTTAATCTGTACTGATTTGGCCTTTGCATGACGTTATGTATCTGATTTTCACATGATTTTCAAATGTACATAATAACTGTACAAATATTTTGTCAAGGCAGAAAATGTTTTGATGAATCGTATCATTAATTGCTTATAATATAACATTTATTTGATAAATCTTTATTCAAATTCTTCATATTTTAGTGTTGTTGTTACACCAACATTCATAAGTAACACAATTGATTACATTGATGAATATTAGAATGGAGTACAACAAAAACATATGCAAGATATAACCAAGTTGGGCACCAAGATTTGGTGGAACATTGGGGTGTATGATTAAAACAAAATGTGAACTTACACCACAAAACGACCGCTATGTCGCTGTGGTAGTTTCTCTTTTATTAGCTAAAATAGCAACATTTTGTTCAAAATATAAGATTTAGGATTTTGGTATTTCCTGAATAAGCATATCTTAATCTACCTTCTATAACAATTTTGAGCGTCGGAAATCATGTTAAAATATGATTTTTCATCTAATAAATGTGATCTTATTACAGCGCTTCAATAGAGACTGATCTTTAAAGCGGCCCGTTTCTCCCTTATTTTGAAAATGCTTCAGCCATATTCTTTGAGAGGGTTTGCTTAGTGCAAATATGACAAATGATATACCATTTTAAAGGTAATGACTTCTTTTTTTAATGTTATATGAAAATCAGCATAATCGTTTTCCCCGACTTAATGGTCGTTTTGTGGTGTAAGGTCGCAAATGGTACTCTGAATTTGAAAATGTCAAATTTACAATTTAATGTGTCAGTCTGTTTTGTTCATTGGACTCATATATAGCCTAAGCAATACATTTCATTGATGTCAACATTGGAATGTCATAAGTTTATATTGATTATAAACTTTAAGTGTTTTTTTTTTTTTGCGATGTTGTAAGCTACCATCCATCTAAATTGTCAATTGATGATGTCCTATCATGCTTATCGGAGTCGTCAAAATTACCATATCACGATATAGATTCAGATTCATATTTGACTTGTCCGCATAATATTAGTGTCACAGTTGGCAAGACACGATAGTCAATTGTCGAAGTTGGTAAATTAATGTCACCATTGGGGTGTCTGCCCGCGATGTTTGATCAACTGAAGCCCTGGCCCTCCCCGCATCTCGTCTCGATTACCTTTACTTTATTTTACGACTACTAGTTGTTATGCAATATTGGGTTACATAGCCTTTTATTGTGTCATTATAATATATAATTATATGATATATCTTATGTGTGCATGGTGTCATAAATGGCTATAGCCATAATTCGTGTTTTTCCCCGGCTATCATAATAAGTGACGGTGTTGACTGTTGATATTGGTTGGTGGTGCCAAGGGCCAATTAACTAAAATCACTGGAACGCGGGTCGGACGAGGGATCGGGTTCAAGATCATCTCAGTCTCTCTTGGGTTGGAGGTGGTCGACGATGATCGCGACGGGGAGGAAGATGAGGAGGAAGGAGGGATGGACCGGCATCTCGATTTCGATATCCACCTGGAGACGGGAAGACAAGGGAACAATAATAATGTTGTCAAAAATATCTGCATCATAAACATGTTGTAAATGGTACACGTTGACACGTTGAGTGCTTGAACATTATTTAAAACAAAATACAAAAGTTTTGAAGGTAATTTACCTTTGTATTTCACAAGTAGTATTTAACAAGAAGTGACAACAAGTATCACTATTGAAGATACAAATTTAGATTTTGTCCAGAATATTTATAAGATAGTGTTATCTTGGGCCCTTTGCCATATTTGCATAACAATATAATTGTTGAAATGATAGAGAAAACTCACCATAACCCTTCCCTTGGTCAATGTCATCTTCCTATGAGATGGGTGGGTCGGAAGAGGGGTTGGATGTGGAACAGGGGGAGGTAGCAGTAAGTCCTCTTTAAGGTTATCCAGCGGTTCCGATTCCTTTTCCGGAATAGGCTTTTTCTGAAATGTGAACATTTATGAAAAACAATTTTATTCATAAATTCAACACTGACTTTTTAAAAACAAAAATACAAACGATTACATTTCTGTGAAAACAAATACACCTTCTGCATGATCATAATGCATAATAAGACTAAATTGTTTTTTTTACTATTTTGTGAGCAATAATTTGTTTCATATTTATTTAAATATAATATATTTGTGTTCGTAACAATGGTATACATGGAATTGGAAGAAAATGACAATAAATGTTAAACAAACGTCTATGATTATGGAGAGAACGTTGATTACCTGCTCCATACGGGCCACTATGTATCGATCAACAAGCTCATCTTCCATCTCTCTCCTGGACCGATGTCCTGTTCCTTCGGGGAAGAATTTTCTCAGGGCTGTCTTCAAAGGTCTGACTACTCTGACACCATCCTCCCTACACTCCTCACACTCCTTGGCCACCTCCAGAGGTGATGGGTGATGAGTCTCGCTGATGTCGACGTCTTCAGTCTGGCTGATGTCGACAACTTCAGGCTCGCTGATATCGACAACTTCAGGCTCGCCGATGTCGACAACTTTAGGCTCGCTGATGTCGACAACTTCAGGCTCGCTGATGTCAATTATGGCGTCAGGCACGCTGATGTCGACAACTTCAGGCTCGCCGATGGCGACAACTTCAGGCTCGCCGATGTCTACAGCTACAGGCTCGCTGATGTCGACAACTTCAGGCTCGCTGATGTCGACAAGTTCAGGCTTGCCGATGTCGACAACTTCAGGCTCGCTGATGTTTACGTTTTCAGGCTCGCGTATGTCGACATCTTTAGGCTCGCTGATGTCGACAACTTCAGGCTCGCTGATGTCGATTGCGTCTGGCTCGCTGATATCGACAACATCGGACTTGCTGATGTCGATCCGAAGTTTGCAGACATCCGCCTGGATTTCGACGTCAGGCTTGATGACACTGAAGTCGGATATGCCGGCATCCTCGGATTTGGTGTCTGATGCCTGAACGTCGGCAACATTATTCCCGACGCTAGATGTCTGAACTATGTCGGAAACTTCGGGTCTGGTGTTGAATGCCAGAATGATGTCGGCGATCGATTGGTCAAACGCGACCTGGCCGCTCTGATTGACGAGCTTTGCCTGGATACATCACAATTTGGAAAGTGCAATAAATTATGTTTTTTGTTTTTTTTCGTTTTTACTTCATTTCATTTATTCATTTCTTTCAAATAAAATACAAGGTAAAATTTACAGTACGAACATGGACAGGTATTTGCCTTTGAAACAAAATGCTTGTTAATGCCAAACCCAAGTTGACAAAACCAATAACTAAAAAAAGATGTACACAATTATGCAATAGTTTAAAGGGATAGTTTAGTTTTGGTTTAGATAGCGCTTCGAGTAATACTATTTTTGTGAGGTTATGAAAAACTAAGTGTAAAATGTGAAAGAGCACACAATTTGAAAGGGATCTATACTAGTAACATTGTCCAAATCCTCAAAATCCAATTGGAATTATAGCAGTTCCCTCATACCTTGTTGTATTCATATATTTAACAATAGAAGTAAAGGACAGGTTTCGGTTTGTTTCATTTCCATTTCGTTAAAAAGATAGTTATGATTGAAGTGTTCAGATATTAAACTATCCACTGGATAGTCGTAACCGTGTACAAAGTCAGTGCAATTAGTTGGTGAATATCACTTTGCATTTTGGCTCATTACTCGGCCATATAACGTCTACTTAACTTGACAATTTTTCACACAATAACCAGTGGACATATCAAATATCAGCAATATACTTTTGCACATGACAACAAATTTAATAGATCCCTTTAAAGGGGTAGTTTAGTTTTGGTAGAGAGGGCGCTGCACATCACAATTTTTTTGTGAGATAATGAAAAACTGAGTATTTGGGGCCCAAATAATTAGATGATTTTTTCAAAAAATAAAAAAAATGCTTACACTTTTTCAAAAATGTTCAAAAGCGTTTTTTTAAATAGTTGTTGATGATCTATCTACTTAATCATTATTTCAATAGAACATCACACGCATTATTTTGTATGAAAAAATGGTTGAAACCAATGCCTTTTTAGAAAGTGCCCTCTTGTGTTTTAATGGCTCTTTTTAAAATGATAACAGGCTTTTTACTTAGTCGTTTGTAATTTTGTATACCTTTCGAGCATGGTGGAGTAATAACTATTAGTTTATAATGTTACTGTCCAGGTTTGGTTACTAAAGTTCAGCCTTACCAAAACTGTACTACCCCTTTAATGACAGAATCAAATTTGTTTTAATCTAAATCGATTGAGAAACAGCTGAAATATCAATAAAACATCCGACTAAAATAAATGTAGAACCCACATTTATTCGATGATTTAAGAACAAAGTTATAAAATGCCTTCACTTTTTCTAAAATATACCAAAAAGTTTCTAAATAGTTGTTGATGATATATTTCTCTATTGAATCATTATTTTAACAAAACATCACATTCACATTTTTTTTTTACAAACAAGGTTGTACAAATAAGTTTATCCTGCTTTATATACATAACCTTAACAAAGAAAACGAACAAGTACAGACAACAATAACAACAAAAATACAAATTAATTCAATGCATGTATATAGTTCTCGAGGGTTTTCTTCTTTAATGTATACTTAATCATTGTTTTTAAAATCATTATAAATGTAGGTCTTAAATTATACACACTCTGACCTCTCTTCTTTAATCGCCACTTATTCTGTTATTCGCTAATTTAAATTTTAGATACTAAAACTTGTAAGATATTATTAAAAACTAATAGTTATAATTCAACGATACTTGAAGTTGGATAATAGAAAAAAACATATTAACTGCTATGTTCAAATGATTGTTTTATTTTTAAAAGCAGCCGTTAACTATAGACACCTATTAACTAAATTTAGAACCATTTCCTATCAACAATTATTGTGAATGTGATGTTTGGTTTAAATAATGATTCAATATAGAGATCTGTATGCTTTATAAATATTTCCTTATATTATCTAATACATGTGGGGCCCACATTTGCAGAAGAGATTATTTTGGTACAATGATAAAATATTTGATTCAAGTGTTCTTATTTGTTCGTAGTTAATTTGATCCCCCTTTTGCCAAGACTGCAATTCAGGAAAACAGTAAATTCGTAGTTATAGGACTGCTAAAAGGGGTATGTTTATTGACAACGTTTCCTACGTCTTTTTGTACATATTGTATCAGAGATCAGTGGATGAACTTTGCTCAATTTACTCAATATTTCTTTAAATTATATTGCGTGTTTTTTCTCACTATTTCCTCTTCGTTTTCTATAATCTGTCCGTGTATTTTCTTTGTTTTTTATGTGACAATTTCTCTCTTATTTCCTTCTCCGCTTTTGTCTTCATTTCTTTCATTATCGTTGCCGTATTTGTTTTATTTTTTGATTTGATCTGATGACCAGATTCTTACCTCGTTCCGCTTAGCTGACCCCCTCATAGGATGGCGACGCTTTTGGGGGCGACCCCTCACACCGACAACCATCCGACTGGGCTTTGAATTGAAGCAACCCATTTTGATATCAAAATGATAGCTGAAATCACTATTTAAACAACTAGGAGAAATCGAAAGATTCAACCTCGTTTTCCAAGATCATTAGATCAAGTAAAAGTAAATTGCAATAACAATTATGTAATACAATACATTGAAATTAACATAGCAACCTGTTGCGCGCATTTGCTACCAGTTATGATGTCATTTGACGTCATAATGCATTGCGCACACGAAGTCACAATCCACTGCGCACAAATCAGTTTCCATTCATGATGTCATGAGACGTCATAATGTATTGCCCACAAAGTGACCTTCTTCTTTTTGCCTGTTCGAATAATCAGACCCGTTTTTCATGTCACTTGGCTTCCATTTAGCTGAACTACCCGATTTTTTAAATGCTATAATTACCAAAATACTTAGACTGTTCATATCATAGTTTTCATCATTTCATTCTGGTATATAACCTAATTTATCCCTGAAATTTCCAAATAATGTCATTCTCCTGTCCGGGGTTAAATTTCATGTTCAGGTCAAGTAATATATTTACTTGACATCTCAAAAGGGGAAGATATCGAATTATATTGTATTTAACGTATATAAACAAAATCGTAGGAAATAATAAACAAATATGTCATAAATGTGTATGGAATAAAATCCTCCCAGGTTGTACATTGTTTATGCGCTTGAATGTTTTGTTTAACATTACTATCATGGTTTCTAGATCTCCCGAGGACTGAAGGCAGAACACAAAACATAATTCCCTATAGAACCACTCTCTTCATTATTTTGGTGATTCTGCTCCACACTCATCAACATCATCATCATCGTCGTTATCATCAACATCATCATCGTCATCATCATCATCATCATCATCACCACCACCACCATCATCATCCCAACCACCACCATCATCACAACCATCATCATCATCACCACCACCACCACCATCACAACCATCATCATTATCACCACCACCACTACCACCACTACCATCATCATCATCACCACCACCACCACCACTAACATTTGTATTAAAAAAAAAAAAAAGGCGTGCCCCCCAATCAGTCCAACTACACTACTCCCCTGCTACTGTGTTATACTTGATCTCACAAGAATTCAGGAAAGAGATAACAACAATAACATAATTATATGGTACATGTTTTTTAATGCCTACACAATTTTGTCATTAGTGTAACAGATGATCATCATACAAAATAAAAAAAATCACTGAAATTCCACCTTGCCATGCACATCAGGTTCAAATGTAATCGTTTTGGGGTACTTAAAAGATTTCACAATATAAGACAAAATCGTGAAAATGTTATTGGGGAAAACTTGTAAAAGGCTAATTGTACAATATCTAATGCAGGAGTGCAGTGGTATGATCATCTCATTCTCTCTTGGGTTGGAGATGGTCGACGATGATCGCGACGGGGAGGAAGATGAGGAGGAAGGAGGGATGGACCGGCATCTCGATTTCGATATCCACCTGGAGACGGGAAGATAAGGGAACATGTTGTCCAATAATGTTGTCAAAAATATCTGCATCATAAACATGTTGGAAATGGTACACGTTGACACGCAGTTATGAGTGCTAGAACCTTATAAGTTACTATATTATTCAAAACAAAATACAAAAGTTTTGAAGGTAATTTACGTTCGTATTTCACAAGAAGTCACAAAAAGTATCACTATTGAAGATTTAAAGGGGTAGTACAGTTTTGGTAAGGCTGAACTTTAGTAACCAAACCTGGACAGTAACATTATAAACTAATAGTTATAACTCCACCATGCTCGAAAGGTATACAAAATTACAAACGACTAAGTAAAAAGCCCGTTATCATTAAAAAAAGAGCCATTAAAACACAAGAGGGCGCTTTCTAAAAAGGCATTGGTTTCAACCATTTTTCATACAAAATTATGCATGTGATGTTTTATTGAAATAATGATTAAATAGAGAGATCATCAACAACTATTTAAAAAACACTTTTGAAAATTTTTGAAAAAGTGCAAGCATTTTTAAAAAAATTTGAAAAATCGTCTAATTATTTGGGCCCCAAATAATTATAAGATCAGATATATTTATTGATATTTCAGCCGCTTCTGGGTCGATTTTGACCAAATAAAGTTTATTCTGCCATTAAAATTGCATGTTCTCTCAAATTCGACACTCAGTTTTTCATTACCTCACAAAAAAAATTGTGATGTGCAGCGCCCTCTCTACCAAAACTAAACTACCCCTTTAAATTAGATTTTGTCCATAACATTTTAAAGATAATATTATCCTAGCCCCTTTGCCATGTTTGCATAACAATAGAATTATTGAAATGATAAAGAAAGCTCACCATAACCCTTCCCTTGGCCAATGCCATCTTCCTATGAGATGGATGGGTTGGAAGAGGGGTTGGATGTGGAACAGGGAGAGGGAGCAGTGAGTCCACTTTGAGGTTATCCAGAGGTTCCAATTTCTTTTTCGGAATAGGCTTCTTCTGAAATGTGAACATATGAAAGAAAATATTATTTATAAATTCAACACTGACTTTCTAAAAGGAAAAATACAAACGATTACATTTCTGTGAAAACAAATACACCTATACTGCATGATCATAATGCATAACATAATTGACTAAATCGTTTTTTTTTTTGGTACTACTTTTGCGAGCAATAATTTGTTTCATATTTATATAAATATAATATATTTTTGTTCGTACAATGGTATGCATGGAATTGGAAGAAAATGACAATAAATGTTAAACAAACGTCTATGATTATATGGAGAGAACGTTGATTACCTGCTCCATTCGGGCCACTATGTATCGATCAACCAGCTCATCTTCCACCTCCTCCCTCGGCCGATGTCCTGTTCCTTCGGGGAAGTATTTTCTCAGGGTTGTCTCCCAAGGTCTGGCACCATCCTCCCCAATCTCCCCACACTCCTCGGCCACCCCCAGAGGTGATGGCTGATGAGTCTCGCTGATGTTGACATATTCAGGCTCGCTGGTGTCGACAACTTCAGGCTCGATGGTGTCGACAACTTCAGGCTCGCTGGTGTCGACAACTTCAGGCTTGCTGATGTCGACAACTTCAGGCTCGCTGGTGTCGACAACTTCAGGCTTGCTGATGTCGACAACTTCAGGCTCGCTGGTGTCGACAACTGCAGGCTTGCTGATGTCGATAACTTCAGGCTCGCTGGTGTCGACAACTTCAGGCTCGCTGGTGTCGACAACTTCAGGATCACTGATATTGACAACTTCAGGCTCGCTGATGTTGACATATTCAGGCTCGCTGGTGTCGACAACTTCATGCTCGCTGATGTCGACAACTTCAGGATCACTGATATTGACAACTTCAGGCTCGCTGATGTTGACATATTCAGGCTCGCTGGTGTCGACAACTTCAGGCTCGCTGGTGTCGACAACTTCAGGCTCGATGATGTCGACAACTTCAGGCTCGCTGGTGTCGACAACTTCAGGCTCGCTGATGTCGACAACTTCATGCTCGCTGGTGTCGACAACTTCAGGCTCGCTGGTGTCGACAACTTCAGGCTCGCTGATGTCGACAACTTCATGCTCGCTGATGTCGACAACTTCAGGATCGTTGATATTGACAACTTCAGGCTCGCTGATGTCGACAAATTTAGGCTCGCTGATGTCGACAACTTCATGCTCGCTGATGTCGACAACTTCAGGATCGGTGATGTCGACAACGTCAGGCTTGCTGATGTTTACGTATTCAGGCTCGCTGATATCGACAACATCGGACTTGCCGATGTCGATCCGAAGTTTGCAGACATCCGCCTGGATTTCGACGCCAGGCTTGATGACACTAAAGTCGGATATGCCGGCATCCTCGGATTTGGTGTCTGATGCCTGAACGTTGGCAACGGTATTTCTGACGCTAGATTTTTGAACGATGTCGGCAACTCCGGGTCTGGTGTTGAATGCCAGAATGATGTCGGCGATCGATGGGTCAAACGCGACCTGGCCGCTCTGATCGACGAGCTTTGCCTGGGTACATCACAATTTGGAAAGTGCAATAAATTATGTGTTTTTTTGTTTGTTTTTACTTCACTTCATTTGATATATTCATTTATTTCAGATAAAATACAAGGTTAAATTTTCAGTACGAAAATTGACAAGGTATTTGCCGATGAAGCAAAATGCTTGATAACCAATTACAATTATTATAAGTTTAGTTTTGGTTTCGAGAGCGCTTCGAGAAATAATATTTGTGTGAGGTAATGATAAATTAAGTGTAAAATGTGAAAGAGCACACAATTATAATGACAGAATCAAATTTGCTTGAACAAAATCGGCTGAGAAACAGCTGAAATATCAATAAATATATCCGATTTGAATAAATGTAGAACCCACATTTAATCGATGATTTAAGAAAAAAAATCTATATAATGCCTACACTTCTTCACAAAATTACCAAAAAGTTTTTAAATAAATGTTGATGATTTCTGTATTGAATCATTATTTCATCAAAACATCGCATTCACATTTTGTTTACAAACATAACGTTATACAAATACGTTTAATAGTTTACATAAAGCAACAAACCGTATAACAAAGAAAACAGACAACAATAACAACAAAAACACAAATTCAATTCAATACATATTTAAGCAGTTGACGTTTTTACTTAATCATTGTCTTTATTATGACTTAAATATATGGAGATCACTTTGACCTCTCTTCTTTAATCGCCACTTATTCTGTTATTCGCTAATTTAAAGGGATAGTACACTTCTGATCAATCTGAATATTAGTAACTAAAACTTGTTCCAAAACTTGTAAGATATCATTGAAAGCTAATAGTTATCAACAATGCTTGAATGATAGAAAAACGTATAGTCCAGTCAATCTAGCATATATAAGGGGGTAACCTCGGCAAAATTGCAACACGGGATTTTTTTTCGGAATTCTGTTCAGGAAACTCCCCTTAACAACCAAAAAAAAGTCCCAAGAAATCGGAGTTGCGGAAAGTGGTTTAATTTGCATAATATGCAATTTAGGTATTGTTTGAAAGTAAAAATATGAAATTAATTGTTTAAAAATATTTATATACTATATTAACACAAAAAAGTATGGCAACCCAATATTGGTATCCCAAACTACACGATGAACGCACGTCCGTTCTAATAATAGCTACTTAATTTGCATAATATGCAAATTAAGTTCGCAAAAAAAGAAAAAATTTCATATTTTTTTACAAATCGGGCTTCATTGAGAGGATGCAAATGAAAAAGTATCTTTTTAAAGGTCAGATATGAAAAAGGGTAAAGTTTGACATACAATCAAAACATTACTATCAAAGTAATTTGCATAATATGCAAATGAGCTATTGTTTAAATGGACCAATGAAGTTCTGCAGTTGTTTGAAATGTAGATGTATGATTTTAGCTAGAAAAGTTTGCGAATCTTTTATCCAAAGCTAAGATACTAAAACGCACATATATCAGTACTAATAGTACCAATATTATTTGCATAATTATGCAAATTAAGATCCACAAAAGACAGATAAAAATAACAATAATAATAATGATAATATCAATATAGAATTTATAGAGCGCCATGAATCTGGGTGCCCTATTCAGAGGCGCGTTATTACCCTTGCAATTGGTCATCAGGTACAGTTCAAACCCGCATACCTATCGTGTGCACCATCTCAACTCCCATGGGAGCATACTAACCAAATTTAAGATGCCCTATGATGTAGATATTTCATATTCTGAAAACAAATACAGACTTTATTGAGTGAATGCAAATGATAAAGCCTCTATTGTCATGATTGTCAAGGTCGGTAATGACAAAGTTTATGGCACCCAATGGGAGCAAGACAATCCATCCATTGTGATGCAATTTGCATATTATGCATCTATTATCAAACCCTGCCAAAAGTAGGTCATCACCTTGAAGGTTCATCTACATTGACTTACGATTAATCTTGACCCATAACTTATAATGCAAATTCTTAAGCCAGAGTTTGAAAAGTACGTGATCCAGGATTTAAGTTTCTTTGATGTCATGTCAAAATGTCGATTACTTATTTAGCACCAAAGATTTCTATTGATGGACGACAACTGAAATTTTGATCATGTAGAGCAGGAAGACATACACACTGTAATTTGATTATTGTCAAAATCATATTGATTAGATATTTGTTGATGAAAAACAAGGACAAACAAATGTATGTATGTATATAAGGATAACATGCACATATAATACAGTTACGTTAACCGTCATGTACAATTGTGCTAATTCACAAGACTGGAAATCTCACACAAGATGTTGTATAAATGATATATTTCAAAATTATACTAAATAAACCTTTCATAGCTTATTTTTACAAGGGAAACATATACTTTGACAAAAACTTACACGATAAACTTAGTAAGGTTTGAATAAGTGACACATCAACAAAGCGATGGAGAGGACATGGACAGTGGTTTCAAAATAATAACATATCAGCATTATCAATAGAATATGAATGATGACTAAGTGAAATGAGATATGGTCAACTCATTTGTACACATTAAACTTGACAAAAATGAAGCCTGTTAAAACAAATGCATGTATATTGAATACGATTAAAAGTAGACACACTCATTAATCATAATAACAAGCGCATTTGAACATTCTATATGGAAAATGCGCTATATAAATTCATTATTATTATGGACAGCAGGACAATGTCCTATTTATCATAACACTTTATTTGAAAGCAAGATGATATATTCTATTTAGAGAAATATGTATGAAGCAGTCCTTGAGAAAGCAAGAATTATAATTTACCGATTTCAAGTTTGATTTATAATATATTTTGATAAACAAACAAAAATAGAAGTGACTATAAATTATGACCGCTTAAATGCATGTGTGAGTGCAACATCTATACGTTAGAAACAAATAATAAGTCGCTAAACATGTTTTTAGGTTATGATATAACAAACTTATCCTAAGCAGGATTAATGTATACAAATATGATTCTGAAGTAAGTTCGGTATAATTACAACAAAAAAGAAAACTTGTGCATAACATATGTAACCAGGGCGACATGTCCTAACTATATATAACGAACTAAGGATTGTGTTTTTCTAAAGAACAAGAACATTTACCAGAATGAAAGTACGTTCCGGAGTATATTTTCACATGTGAAATCATTATCACATCATTTCAAAACATGTGGTAAGCAGATTTGAGTTGTCTTTATAAAATGACAAGAGGATAATGTTACATAGTTATATTTTTGAGAAATATTTTAACATTTCTGGTCATTTCTGTTTATTTATGTTTTTATTATTTTGGGGGGCCAATGAAGGAGCGTTCTCGTTGCGGCCCCTGTCGGGTGAAAACCTGTGAATCCTTCAATTTTACTGCACTATACGATTTGAAAAAAAAAAACATTTACGTTTTTAAACTAGATAGTTTGTTGTATCTTTTCAGTTCAATTCCTGTTCCTCAGATAAAGGGAAACAATCTTAAAATCCCGGGGGGGCCCACTCAACTATATTGCTGTACACACGCGCGACCACAGGTTTTTCAAACCCTCCCTAAACAAGTTGTATCCATTGGTCAAATTTATACCCTATTCAAGTATTTTCGCGTACTTTTTTGACAATTTTGCCCCCAAAACAAGTATAACCCCTAAAACATACCCCGAAACTAGGTCTACGTCAATTGCTCTCGACCGCTTCTGTAATGTATGCAAATAATATGCGTATGACGTAAGACTCCCCGTTGGCAAGCTTAACAATAGTAACTAGGTCCGGCAAGCTATGTTTTCCGGAGCTTGCCGGACCTAGTTACTATTGTTAAGCTTGCCAACGGGGAGTCTGACGTCATACGCATATTATTTGCATACATTACAGAAGCGGTCTATTAAACAAGTTTGGAGAAAAAGATACCATAAACGCGTATTTGTTTCCCGGGGGGGGGGGGGGGGTCTGTCCTCATTGAAAGGGGGGTATCATGCGTGACCAAGAAAACGAGTAATTAGGGTGTTTTTTTTACGATCAGGCGAGATACTCGAGTATCTCGAATAGGGTCTCAAAATCACCCAAAATCAGGAAAAAGGGTATCTTTTTTAGGCTGATAAATTACTCGTTTAGGGTCTCAAAAATATGAATTACTCGTTTAGGGTCTCAAAAACTCAGCTTACTTGCTTAGGGTATCAAAAATAGATATCACTTGCTTTTAATAGGGGTTTACAAAAAAAAAGATTACTTGCTTAGGGTTTCAAATATAGTTATGACTTGCTTAGGGGTTTACAAAAATTTGATTACTTGCTTAGGGTATCAAAAATAGTTATAACTTGCTTAGGGGGTTACAAAAAATTGATTACTTGCTTAGGGTATCAAAAATACTTGCTTAGGGGTTTACAAAAAATTGATTACTTGCTTAGGGTGTATTTTTTGCACCACGCAAATCACTCACTTAGGGTGCTTTTGGCAAGTCCTTGGTCACGCATGATACCCCCCTTTCTATGAGGACAGACCCCCCCCCCCCCCCCCCCCCTCCCCGGGATTTGTTTAACTCCACAAACATACCCTTTTTCTGATTTTGGCCTTTTTGACACCCGAAACGCGTCATTCGCGTGACGCGTCATGATCGGCAAAAAGGACCCTTTTTACGCGTTTTATTGGTCGCGCGTGTGTACAGCAATATAGTTGAGTGGCCCCCCGGGCTTAAAATGACCATCATTCTCGCTGTCGACTTTCATGTTAGCATGCAATGATGCAATTGACTTGAACGGACAACATGCCATTTTGTTTGCTGAAATTTGAAAGAAAATCTCTGCTGTTATACGCTTTTGTTCAACAGTTTTAAAACCTAGAATGTTATAATATAAAAAAGGCTAAATTATTTGCATTGTTCAAAGCAAGTTACGCTATTATTATTTCTCGATATCATATGAGCAGTTATGTCTTTATTGTGAAAACTGTATACATAAGTATAACAGTTTGACCTGTTATGTTTCTAAATGCAAATCTTCATTGAAATTTCGTTGTACCAATGAAACATGGGAATCTATATGCAGATAAATACTAATAATAGGAATAATATCCCCAATTTATGTATCATCTATCACGATTGATGAGTCCATAGATGTGTTCGTTGAACTTGGTACAAATTGATTACCATTCTGTAGCCTATAGTTTTCATTCATTTGTAAATGCAAAGTTACATCGAAACTAAAATTATCAGTAACCGTTTCAATAGCTCATTTGCATAATGCAAAGCACTTTAATTACAGGCCTACTGTTTTGGTAGGATGTCTAACAAAAATACTTGCTACTACTGACCTGAAAAATGTAGGTTTTATCGTTTGTATTCACTCAATCAAGTCCGTTTTTTGAAAAGAAATGTGCAATATTTTACCATTTTGTGGACATTAATTTGCATATTATGCAAATTATATGCAAATTATGTTGAACTGATATACGTGTCACCGTGTGTTATGGTATATTGGCTTTTGATAAAAGATGTGCACACTCTTCTGGCTATGATAGTGCATCTAGTTTTTAAACAATACAGAACTTCATATTGATCCAATCAAACTATAGCTCATTTGCATAATATGCAAAGTACTAATGATGCTAATGTTTCGATTGCGTGTCACCCTAACCTGTTTCATATCTGACCTTAAAAATATAAAGGCTTTATCATTTGCATCCACTCGATCAAGTCTATTTGTTCAACAATATGGAATATTTGATTTTTGGGGGAAACCTAATTTGCATATTATGCAAATTATGTAGTAATTACTAGTACGGGTATGCGTTCATCGTGTACTTTATGATCCTAATATTGGGTTGCCATACTTTTCTGGCGTCAATATAGTATATAAATATTTTAAAACAATTAATTTAATATTTTTACATTCAAACAATACCTAATTTGCATATTATGCAAATTATGTAGTAATTACTAGTACGGGTATGCGTTCATCGTGTACTTTATGATCCTAATATTGGGTTGCCATACTTTTCTGGCGTCAATATAGTATATAAATATTTTTAAACAATTAATTTAATATTTTTACATTCAAACAATACCTAATTTGCATATTATGCAAATTAAACCACTTTCCGCAACTTCGATTTCTTGGGACTTTTTTTTGGTTGTTAAGGGGAGTTTCCTGAACAGAATTCCGAAAAAAAATCCCGTGTTGCAATTTTGCCGAGGTCAAGACCATATATTGACTGGACTAATATAAACGGCTATGTTTGAAGGATGTTTTTATTTTTTTTTAAAGCCGTTCACTAGACACCTAAAAGTTTCAACCATTTCTCATCAATTAGTGTGAATGTGATGTTTGGTTTAAATAATAATTTAATAGAGAGATCATCCAAAATAATTAAAAAGCCACTTTGGTATATTTCCGGAAATAATTATGTAGGCTTTATAAACATTTCCTTATATTGTCTAATAAATGTGGTCCAATGATATAATATTTGATTCAAGTGTTCGTATTCGTTCGTAGTTAATTTAATCCCCCTTTTGCCAAGAGGGCAATTCTGAAAAATAGTAAATTCGTAGTTATAGGACTGCTAAAAGGGGTATGTTTATTGACAACGTTTCCTACGTCTTTTTGTACATGTTGTATCAGAGATCAGTGGATGAACTTTGCTTAATTTACTCAATATTTCTTTAAGTTTTATTGCGTGTTTTTTCTCACTTTATCCTCTTCGTTTTCTATAATCTGTCCTTGTATTTTATGTGACGTTTCCTCTCTTATTTCCTTCTCTCACTCTTTCCTCATTTCTTTCATTATCGTTGCCGTATGGTTTTATTTTTTACTTTGATCTGATGACCAGATTCTTACCTCGTTCCGCTTAGCTGACCCCCTCTTAGGATGGCGACGCTTTTGGGGGCGACCCCTCAAACCGACAAACATCCGACTGGGCTTTGAATTGAAGCAACCCATTTTGATATCAAAATGATAGCTGAAATCACTATTTAAATAACTAGGAGAAATCGAAAGATTCAACCTCGTTTTTCAAGATCATTAAATCAAGTGAGAGTAAAAAATGCAATAACATGTGTGTAATACATTGAAATTAACATAGCAACTTATTGCGCGTATAATTTGCTACCAGTTGTGATGTCATTAGACGTCATAATGCATTGCACACACGAAGTCACAATCCATTGCGCACAAATCGGTTTCCATTCATGATGTCATGAGACGTCATAATGTATTGCCCACAAAGTGACCTTCTTTTTGCCCGTTGCAAATAACCCGACCCGTTGTTCATGTCA
Source organism: Echinarachnius parma (assembly GCA_037951105.1). Classification (NCBI taxonomy): domain Eukaryota; kingdom Metazoa; phylum Echinodermata; class Echinoidea; order Clypeasteroida; family Echinarachniidae; genus Echinarachnius; species Echinarachnius parma. The sequence continues at coordinate 57,928 of JBAMJV010001220.1, read as the reverse complement.
CTTGGCTTCCATTTAGCTGAACTACCCGATTTTTAAAATGCTTTACCAAAATACCTAGACTGTTAATATCATAGTTTTCATAATTTCATTCTGGTATATATACCTAATTTATCCATGAAATTTCCAAATAATGTCATTATCTTGGTTGGGGTTCAATTCCATGTTCAGGTCGAGTACATTTACTTGGCATCTCAACAGGGGACGTTCACGAATTATCTCGTATTTAACGTACATGAAACAAAATCCAAGTAAAATAAAAACAAATATAATGTCATTAATGTGCATGGAATAAAGTCCTCCCAGGTTGTACATTGTTTATGCGCTTGAATATTTTGTTCAACATTACTATCGTGGTTTCTATATCTCCCGAGGACTGAAGGCAGAACACAAAACATAATTCCCTATAGAACCACTCTCTTCTTCATTAGTTTGGTGATTCTGCTCCACACTCATCAACATCATCATCATCGTCGTTATCATCATCATCATCATCATCATCACCATCATCATCATTATAACTACCACCACCAATTCATCATCATCACTACCACCATCGTTATCACAACCATCATCATCACTACCACCATCGTTATCACAACCATCATCATCACTACCACCATCGTTATCACAACCATGGCATCATCACCACCACCACCACCACCACCACCACCATCACCATCACCATCACCATCACCATCACCATCATCACCATCATCATCATCATCACCACCACCACCACCACCACCACCACCACCACCACCACCACCATCATCATCATCACCATCACCATCACCATCATCATCATCATCATCATCACCACCACCACCACCACCACCACCACCACCGCCACCACCATCATCATCATCATCATCATCATCATCATCATCATCATCATCATCACCACCACCACCACCACCACCACCACCACCGCCACCGCCATCATCATCATCATCATCATCATCATCATCATCATCATCATCATCACCACCACCACCACCATCATCACTACCACCATCGTTATCACAACTATCATCATCATCACCACCACCACCATTATCATCATCATCACAACCACCACCATCACTAACATTTTGTATTACAAAACAAATAATAATAAATAAATACATAAGGCATGCCCCACAATCAGTCCAACCACACTACGCCACTGCTACTGTGTTATACTTGATCACAAAACAATTCATGAAAGAGATAAAAACAATAAAATAATTACATGGTACATGTTTATTTATTGCCTACACAATTTTGTCATTTTTGTAACAGATCATTATACAAAATACAAAATCACTGAAATTACACCTTGCCATGCACATCAGGTTCAAATGTTATCTTCTTGGGGTACTTAAAGATTTCACAATATAAGAGAAAATTGTGAAAATGTTATTAGGGAACATTTGTAAAAGGCTAATTGTACAATATCTAATGCAGGAGTGCTGTGGTATGTATTGGTTCAATCATTTGTCTTTCAAAACGAGGGTCATGGTTTTGATTCCCAACAGCGGAACCGGTGACCTTCAGCAAGACACTATCTACATAGCTCACAATCTAGGTGCAGTAAACGGGTGGGTGCCTGGCAGGAGTTTATTCCTTGAAATGAGCAATATAAAAACCTTACTGCTGGTTACTCAAAAATGCATTTTGTCACTACATTCAGCGCCATTATCAAAATGATCACTAATTTCTTGTTTCTTGTCTGATTCTGATCAAATTTTCACCAATTATTCCTCATAGTCTTTATATCCTGACAATGCATGTAGCTCCTATCTACGGGGTTGGTACAGGTGGGCTACTTCAGCCGCATTAATTGGCATTGTCTCAATCAATAAGCTTAAAGGGGACCACCAGGCAAAGAACAACACATAATTATAAGTTTTGGTACCTTTTTGTGATATCAAATAAATACCCAACATTTTGCAAAGGTTTGTGTAATTCATAAACAACACAATTATTTCCTGGTTCCATACTCGCTAAACATTTGCGAGTGCGCCAAATCTATTCACGCGTACGTTTGGAGACAATAGAATCCCGGACGATTTGTTCGCTCTGGACAAAGGTAGTCTTCGTACATGCAGACCCATATACACATGTTGTAGTATGGTGTTGCGTTTTCCAATTATTTTTTTTTCTTTCTGGAAACATATTTTTCTGAGCTTGTTGATGGAATGGACTACTACAGAAGTTACCTTTCATTTATAAGAATATTATTTTTCGGTGGTGGTACCCTTTAAATGAATAAAAGAAAAGGAAAGAAAATAGGGTTTCCTGAAAATTTGAACCCAAGAACTCCAGATTACTAGACCCTTGCTCTATCAACTGAGCTATACAAAGCCCCAGAGGCGGTATTCGTCCCAGAAAAATTTCAATGCTTGCGGTGGTCAGAAGCTAACAATCAATAAGTTTGATAAAAATTTTCTATTACAATGTGCTCCAATCAAAAACAACTTTGTAAGTGTTGTTCTTTGTGTACCAACAAATGATTTGTAGGTAACAAGGTGAGGAATATTTAGTACATAAAATGTGAACGTGTGTAAACTTCATTGATGATCCAAAGGCCCTCTGCGGTTAATATACGGGTGTGGTGTATAATACACCAGCAAACAATTGGGTGCAAGGGTTGGGCAACCATTTTAGTCATAACGACTAGCACAAAGTCAAAACTACAAACGTTTTACAAATACTGAATGTCATGCCATGGGAATTACTTGAGAGCTGTACAAACTTACAGTGTAATTTAGCCCTTGTCACATATCACCGGATAGCATTAACGGATGTCCGACGGAGAGCAACATCTTCAATCGGTTTGTCTCTGTTCGCATGCGTTTCTTGCCCAATCCTTGTCAGGCGATGTCCATTGTTTAATCCTGCGGAAAGTTTTGTGCATGCAGCAATGGAGACAAATTTCACCACCGGATAATTTGATTTCGTAAATTTTCTACCCGTCGGGCATCCGTTAACGCTATCCATTGATACGCCCTATAATATCACTTTTAGAGGTTTGAAGACTTTTCCGTGTTCTAATCTCCGACACACTGTTTCATCATCACGCCCTCCTTGCTACTGATATGAGGCAGTGTACTGCCACATAATGGTTTCTAGTGTCCCGAATGTCTGAGGATGAAACCACCAGAAAGTGCAGAATAGCAATGGAAGAAAAAGTGCTGTAATCTCTTATTCATAGGCGGGCGTAAAAGGCAGGAGCTACAGCCCCCCTGGAGTTTGGAAAACAGCCATATTCGGGCAAAAAGCACCTGAAATTCGGGCAAAACCATGACATATTTGGGCGAACTCAGGCAAACTCATTTCGGACTAAGCCATCAAAAATATATCATTTTCAGGCGAGGACCCTTTTTTCTTCTTTTTTTGTTGTTGCTTATCAAGTGAAAAGTCGGTAAGGAAAATTATTCAGGCAAAATACATCAGCCAGAGCCTCCCCCTTAGAAAAATGTTCCCCTACGTCCATGCTCTTATTTGACTGTTCCAACACTTTCTTGTCTTAATGTCTTCATTTGACACATGGAGGTTCAAAGTCTATTTACAAGAATGTTTGTTTTTCTCTGTCATTAATCCTGTTGCTTCATTTTCTCTAGTTCTTCTTTGAGTTTCTTCTCCTCATCAGATACAGGCAGGTATTTGGTGGGGTTGAGTCTGTGTCCGTCCAGGAGAAATGCCGTCACTGTTAGCTTCTTGATAAATGGGCCTACAGAAGAAAGAAGAGGGAAATAAATCATAAGATACAATAATTGTGTTGTTTCATCCTCTCTTGTTCTTATTTCTGCTTCTAGTCACTGGGGCAATCATGCAGAGAGATGGGGAAGTAGGGAGGATGAAGAGGATGAGGAGGAAAATGAGGAGAATGAGAGAAGATGAAGATGATCTGTTCTGGGACTTTGCCTCTTCTTCATAGACCTTCCTGACCAACTTTCTTCAAATTCAGACTGTTAATAGCTGATGATGTCATCATAAATCTGACCATCCAGTCACCATACACAACTACACCTCTACGATAACATCGTCACATGCTCAGATAAGTAACTGGGTGATGGAACTCAATCCAAGGAAATATCATGCAACTGACTATGAACAACAAAATAATTAATTCATCAAGCAGCAATTTTCAGGCCACTAATGTGTCATGAAATTCACACAAACATCAAAGTCAAATGACAGAGGGTGCCAAAGTTGAAAAAGAAAATCATACATTTAGTCATTCTGTCCACGGAATTCAATCCTTTAAAACAACAGTGGTTATAACTTTTTTGACCAATTTTTTACTTTTAACATTAGTTACATTAACAAAATTAATTGTGATACATTCCAACAGTATCCAACCTACAGCCATAAAAAGGCATAAACTGTTCTTCCTTTCTGTTATGCAATGCACAAGTGACTTTGTGATTGATAATTGTTCAAAGAAAATATAGGATTGTCAAAAAAATGAAGTGCAATAACTAGTGGCAACTTACCCATCTCCGCAGGTTTGTGTGTGCAGACATCAGAGATGATTGCAGCCATGTTCTCCTCCAGTTGATCAGTCCTCAGACTCAGCTGAGGGAGCAAATGAAGGAAAGGTCAAAGGTCAACATCGAACATTCAATGAAATGTGTTACATATCGCAGTGGTGGGGGAGGACTCGGCCACCTTCATGCAAACATTCAAAGTGAACATGCTGCGACGGATCGGGACCACCCAATAGTACCTTGGCTGCAACAGCAAAGCATAAGCGATTACGTTGCACGTTAGCGTTGCATTCAAATAAAGATGGCCAAGTTCACCAGTGTGGCAGAGTTTTCCCACATTTGCCTTTTTAAGTCAGAGGCTATCTGTATTGCTTTAATAGGGATTTACCTGTTTTATAGTAGAAAAGGAATTCAACTTTTTTTGTTTACAAACAAAATCTCTAAATGAATTAAATCATTTACCAAAGCTGATGCATATTAGATTTTATGTGAGACTATACAACTGGGTGTATCCCAGTTGTAGGTAAGATTTTACCTCGTCTTAACCCATTCAACACTGATACCGAGAATACTTGGGCTTGGGGTCTATAAAGAATGAATGGGTTAAAACAAGGCTTTTAAGTGACCACACACAAATCAAAGTTACCTTTCCTATTGCACAGTTGATGGTGCTATGTCTATTCTGCACTTTGTACTCCTGCCCCTTCTTGTACAAGTTGACCATGGCTGGTATGTTACTGCTGACAGAACCTGCAAAACACATACACAAAATGGGATTAATGCACTAGATATTTCTTTGACATTTAAATAAAGGTTAATTTTAGCAATTCATTCCACAAACACAGAATCAGATATCTAGCAATACTATTTGAGAATTTGCATGGTCATTATGACTCTATACTTGTACATTTTGTACAGAGTTGGCAGACAAAGACTAGGGGTGGTATATAAAACTCTTTCTAAGTCTGACATTTTTTCTAAGTCATGATTTTGTCTCAAGTGGTATACTTAAATTCTTTCTGAATTTTTTCTTTAGTCACTTCCAAACCTTTTCCCTAACTAACTTTATTTTCTACTTGCCAGTTCAAGCAAGGAAAATAATGAATTTTCAAATTGTACTTGCCCCTCCAAAACTAATGAGAAACAAATAAAAAATACAAGTGTCAGGTAGCCTGATATGCTTGGCAAATTTCTTGCTTGTTTCAAGATGAGGATTAAAAATAATAATACTCAAATAAACTAGATGGATCTTCAACTGCGCGCAGTCGAAAATGATGCAGTCGAAAATGATGCCTCCGCCATTGCACGATTTATATATCAAGCCCAAATTAACAGGCACTGAATTAATTTGTCAACTCAATTTTGATAGTCATCTGTCTACCAGATCTGATATATCACAATTATGAGCTATTTTTGCATATATGAGCCGTGACCTTGACCTTTGACATAATGACCCCCAAAATCTTTATCGTTATTTAGCTCCCCAAGATACAAATAGGTACTAAGTTTGATGGTTATTTGTCTACTGGTTCTTGAGATATTGCAATTACAAGCAATTTTGGCATAATGAGTCCTGTGACCTTGACCTTTGACCCCAAAAACTGTTGGCTACAATGGCTTCCTGAGATACATTCAGGTACCAAGTTTGATTGAAATCTGACATTCAGTTCTTGAGATTTTGCAATTACAAGCTAATTTAGAATATATATTGAGCCCTGCAACCTTTGACCTTTGACCTCATGACCCTAAAATCTAATCAGTTCTTTGGATTCCCAAGATACATACATGAACCAAGTTTGGTGAGAATCCATCAAACAGTTCTTGAGATAACACGATCACGAGCTATTTTTGCATATATAATGAGCCCTGTGACCTTTGACCTTTGACCTCATGACCCCAAAATCTAATCAGATCATTGGCACCCCAAGATACATATATGAACCAGGTTTGGTGAGAATCCGTCAATCAGTTCTTGAGATAACGCGATCACAAACTATTTTTGAATACATAATGAGCCCTGTGACCTTTGACCTCATGACCCAAAAATCGAATCAGTTCATTGGCTTCCCAAGATACATACATGAACCAAGTTTGGTGAGAATCCATCAATCAGTTATTGAGATAACGGGATCACGAGCTATTTTTGCATATATGGTCGATTCCAACGAAAAGTGTACACGGCCAGATTTTTAGGTTCGAATTTCAAACTGCTTTGATTGTTTAATCCTTTTGCACATGTTGAGTAGACATGTCAACCATAACCAGAAAAAAAGTGCCATCTCTAATCTCTCCGAACGGCCAAGTAATGGCCTTGAGAAGTTAATGGTACATTTCCTAATGTTGCCTACGAATGCAGATGAATTACTTTTAAAATGTGATTATGGAACTTCAAATCAATTTTCCTAATGCAAACATTTGTTTTGATTTCATCTATAATATGCTAATCTTGGAATACATTCATATATTGTGTCTGAAACATCACTATGTTATACATTTTCAAGTTCAAATGTTTTATTAGTGTGATGAGATTTTCCTGTCTTAAAAACATGAGGTTGTATCACTTTTCATAATTTCTTAAATAAGATGTGAATCAGAATTATCTTCCACTATTTTAAAGAGTAGAAAATACCCTTTCCAAAAATATCAAATTTAGGTTTGTGCGCAAAATTATGACACGTATTCTATGTACGTGAAAAATAAGTATTCGTAGGCAACATGTAATTTACTTTATACGTAGGTAACAAAAACCTTTTATTCACAGTGACTGTCACGAAATATGAGGATCCCTTGTCAGTTCTAAGTGAGATACGATCATACAAATGTGCTTACAATCAATTGGGTGAAAACAAGACTTCTTAAAAAATTACATTGACACTATAAGTGGTGTCCTCAAAACAAAATATATATTCAATGTGAACATTTGGACATTTAAACCTGACTATTTGAATTCGTAATGTTGCTTGATATTATCCGCATCATTGATACTGCAAACATTTTGTAAGAAAATTTGTAATCTGGAATTTCTAAGGATACGATATATTTAGGTAATACATACACGAATATTCTAATGTGTTCGTAGGTTACATTATTTTGTACATATATTTCATAATACCTGTAGTAGGCAAAGCTAATTATTTTGGATACGAAAAACAACCTGTATACATATGATCTGTACATATATACGGTTCCTGAAATAGCTATAAAAACACGAATTTGAGAAAGAGAGGGCATATATTTGTTTTGATATTTGGGTGAATCACTGTATATAAGGTGTACATCAGCGTGCACATAAAATAGAAGTTACGATAAGCTGTATGGATGACAAACATACATTTGAAACAATTGCTCAAACGATGAGTGGTAATGTATTATCTGTTTGATAAATGCAATATAGGATCATGTGAGATTCCTAAAAACAATTCATACAACACTCTTGTCATGTCCTTAAGGGGTTGAATATTAATGAAACACATTGGCCAATCCTGCATATCCCAACAGCTTACTGAATTTGATTCGAACCCTCCAATTTAATTGGAATGTTTCTAAGATTAACTCGTATTGTTTCCAGTTTTGTGTGTTATAGTATATTATTTTAAAGTGCTAACAAATAATGTTAATCTTATTATGCGCTACATTTATCAAGAATATTATAAACAAAGTTATTCAATGGAGATTTATGTGTACATTATGTAAGGCTGCAATAATATTAATACAATTAAAAGGAAGCATATGAAAACATCACAACACGGCATCATCATTGTTTTTAATTACGTTATTTTACTTTTTAACAACAGGAATGGCCGTTAAATAAAACTTTATAACACTCATAACCTGTTTAACACTATCAATATTTCCGTGTACATGCTCTTGTTATATGTGATATAAATATTACATACAGAAAAATGCTATTAAGTTGTATCATCTTATAGATATACAAACTAAAACACATTGTGATATTACAAAAAATAATCGAATTTTCGATATACCCAAGATACAAAAGGTATATATCTGAGGTAATAGGAGAAAGGTTGGGATACGGTATAGCTGAAAGTTTGGCGAAACATATTGATTGTGTTTAAATTAAAATTTTCGGAGGGGGTAAGGATGTATTGTGAGATAAATAATTTGAAAGAATTTAGCCAATGAATTACATGAAGTGCCATTTCATACATATCATTCTAACCATCTTTATACGGTATATTAAGATGTAAAACGGTCTGTTCTTCGGTATTTTACCTACTTTATAAAGAGCCATATCTGATTCAATCTCTCGTGTGATTGGAATACAAATGAAAGTAATCGATTACGTCGCTTTGTCATGTGCTTTATATACAACTGTTCGCACAAAATCATAGTGCATACGTCAACGTAGATAGTACACAGACTCCATGATATGCTTTTACAAGGAAATTTCATAGACAAAAATACCAAAATGCAATTCGAACAACCGCAATTGCTTTTGGATCGAATGGGCCGTTAATCTTGATGCAGATAGTGGGCCATCATAATTATGCATGTGGTTTTTAAACAATTTTTTGTATTAACCGATTTAAAAAATCAATGAAGACAATCGTTATTTTTGTGTATTCTGAACTTTGTAAAAAAAAATAATCATATTTTCAGTGGAACACAAGGTGATGAAAGCATCTGGTCGGATTTAGAAAGTGCAAACTTATCAGGTTGATTTGGACATCCAAATGGGCTTTATTATCCAAAAGTTTACTTTTGTCTTGTTACCTACGAGTATATTTTACCTACGAATACAGAGTGCCCCCATGATAAAATGCCACATTAATGTTCTTATTAAAGCATTGACTATCGTTATTTTGATTTTAATCTATTGCCAAAGGATGCCTTCAATCATACACATAAATGTATTCATTAATATGATGATTACGCTTTTTAAACAAGGAGGAGAAAATGGTTTTATGTTAAATGAGGCAAAAAAAGTAACTTGTTTAACCTGGTGTGCTCGTAATCTAAATGCCCCAAAAATATGAACATTATAACGCATCAAAAGGAAATTTGTTTCATACCATAACACGCTCATTTTCTTCAAATGGCCAAAATATCTACGTGATATTGCCGTTTGAAATAATGTCAGCGGAGGAATCCAACTTCCTATGTCATGTTTGAATTCGTAAGCAACGTTTAATTTGTTAAAAATTACTTACGAATACAACACATTTTGTTGAATATCTCCTAAAATCATTATTTGAAAATGATAAATCCTTGCACATATTAGCGTTATGCTATATCCCATCTATTACTAAGTTATCTCTCACTAATCTACATACATATCGAAGCTACGACATGCTGAAGTGTATACGTAGGTAATGCCATTTTTTTTACCAAACGGGCCTTTTCAGCTTTTGACGTTTCTGACGGCTATACAATAAAAACACTAGGATTTTTGATAATGCATTTCAATAGTAGACACGTGAGGGTTTAAGATGAGCACACATTTTCAATCGTGTGACGAATTTTAAAATAAGGTTATGGGTGTTAAAAAATGTATTCGTAGGCAACGCTTACAATTTACCACTGGGTAAAAAATCAATAAAAATCACATGATTGCCAGTTACTTACAAAAACTCATATAATGATTCCTGACATATGCAACAAATTCCCATGTAAAAATAAACCAATTCGTATCAAGTCTTCATTCTAAGATTTTAACCGCTCAAAAAAACGTTAAGAGATTTATTTTAAAGTGGTCAAAAATAGCATGTCTTTTGTTCCTGTAGAAAAAAATATAAATGCAATGGTCACAAATTTTGTATGGCGCGAAAGGTCTCGCCAAGATGCATCTGCTCAAAGAAAAATCAAGATTGTAGGACCTTTCAAAAAAATCAAATAGGTCTGAACATGCCGTGTACACTTTTCGTTGGAATCGACCATATATAATGAGCCCTGTGACCTTTGACCTCATGACCCCAAAATCTAATCAGATCATTGGCACCCCAAGATACATATATGAACCAAGTTTGGTGAGAATCTGTCATCAGTTCTTGAGATAACGCGATCACGAGAACGGGACATACATGTACGTACGGACGGACGGACAACCCGAAAACATAATGCCTCCGGCTACTTCGTTGCGGAGGCATAAAAAGGTAGTTGCTCGATTGGGTAACCGAACAAGACCGTTCATGAAATTGTACTTGCCCTTGGCAACTAGACAAGTGCTATTGTCCATCCCTGATTTAGGTAATAACTTTGAAAAATATTAAATTTCATGCAAATCAGTGACTTGGGTAGATATTGATATTCTAAATCAGTTACTTAGGAAGATATTGATATTCTAACGCTGAACTTAGGAAAATTGCTTGGAAAATCCCTCGGACAGCCTGACCCCTTTCCTAACTCCCATTCATCATGTAAAAAACCAGTGGTGGCTGCACAACAAAGACAATACAGCAAGCGCATTTGCACAGCTTTCATGCAAAAAAAAAATGTGTTCACTTAACCAGAAGTCTGAAATATGATTGCTCAGAAATTGCCTAATTTATCAAATATTGAATCGAATACTAGCCCTTGGCATTGATACTAGACTTAACAAAATGTGTTTTCTCTGTTAAGTCTCACATCTTGTAAGAAGTTGGAGATAATTTCCTCAACTTCTCTTTCAATGTATCCTAGTCAGTAAGGTATTCAATTAATTGATGGTGGTGAATAAATAGTTTGTAGTTTTGTATAATCATATCTTTTCTTTCTTACAAAAAGTATATGAACTACCAGTAAATAAAAATCCTAATTTTTTCTACACACTGACCATTTTATTTCTGCAGCTTCTTCTTCAGTTTTGAAAGTCTGTTCCACATTTCTGGGCCACGCAGCACATATCTAAAATTTACTGCTCAACTAATCAATTGATCATAAGATTAATTGTAAATCATCGAATTACAGAAAAAATTCATTTCATTGCTCAAAGTCATCATGCGGCCTTTACGCGGCTGCGGCGATTACGCCAGTCAGTACGGTATTCAAAATATTATCTTTGTTAAAAAGTCATACCTCTCTTAGAGTTTGGAAACCGTTTCCTCAGCTTCTCCTTCAGTTTGGAAATACTTGGCATCATTTCTGGAGTGGCTACGCAGTAGTCAAATGAGCGATGATGGATCATGTGGGACAAGATGTCATTTGCAATTTCCTCTCCCCCTACCATACTCGCCCCGGCATCTTTTGCCACTTGTACATCTGTTTCCTGTAAGAGAAATAATTATCATAATCATGATCATAATGATCAGGATGATACTGATGATGTTGTTAATGTTGATATTGATGATTGTGATGATGATGGTGATGATGATGATGATGATGATGATGGTGATGATGATGATGATGATGTTGATGGTGATGGTGATGATGGTGATGGAAATGATGATGATGATGATGGTGATGGTGATGGTAATGATGGTGACGATAATGGTAATTTTAACACAACTGTTGTCCACTCACGTAACAGTTACTTTTACAATTTAAAATTGTTTTACATGAGCAAAATCATTATGTAACGCTTTGAAAGAAAATCATACACACTTTCTAAGCTTGACAATTTTCAGCGATTGATGTATGACCACCAGGCAATTAGATGTACAAACACATACGACTACTGATATTTCACCTGCAAAATAAAATTAAAAAGTTATTGTAGTGGAATGCAAATCAAGGAGGGCCTGAGCCTTCATTCCAAAGAGAATCTTCATTAGAGGCTAAATGCCAACACCAGATATTTGAACCATTTTAGCCTTTACACATGTATGTATGATTCTCTAAAAGTACTTGTTTGAAACTAACCTCGGCAAAGCAGAGCACTTTATTATCCTCCTTGAAGGGATGAGGTAAAATGACCATGTTCTGAAATGGAACCACTTTTTTCTGCAAACAAAACATGAAACAAACAAGATATTAATTTTAAATTGTTTAAATGTGAATCAATACAATTAATTGATTAACCTTTAAATAAAAGTTACACACCCGAGTCTTATACTGAACATACTGAAAATGTTGCACAAATTTCTTGTAACAAATTCTGCCAAAAACAATAAAGATGCTTGTATAGCTAGAGAAAAGGGATCTCATACAGTAGGAAACTATGCATAACAGGGTGACCTTTTACATAAAGGAAAAACTATTTTGTATGCTAGCTTCTCCTTTTATCATTTCTTTTTCAGCTGTTACTTTTTATTCCGTTGTCATATTTGTAATTAGTTTGCATAAAAAATAAATGCCGTCAGGTCAGAAACTATAAGATCAAGCTATGAATAGGGATCAATATATTTGGATACACTAAAAACTCCCCTTTGTACTATAGAGCGCTGTATGCAAAACCAGAAGGATTCTCTTTTAACATGCAAGCAAATGCTTGGGCAAGGCAGGTAAATTTGAGCACAAGCAGACACATTTAAGCAGTTGCTTGTGCTTGCTTTTTTATGCGTACACCCCACTGAATCATTTTCATTACAATGTATTTCCAGTAGTTGCTAGCTCTGGTTAAATGTATATCCATAAGTTTTTGCATTGTATTTTAACCTTTGAATGTGGATAACAACATCAAATTGAATCAAATCAAATCAACATTCTAATTATATTTCTATATCCAACATCTAAGCAGTTTATTTCGGAACATCTCTCCAATATCTGTATTCCTGGTGTGTACAGGCAGGCAAAGAAAGTACCTTCTTCTGCAGCACCATGTCCAGGTGTATGCTGATTGTCACCGTCCTGTCTCGGTATTTCTCTGGCTTCCTACAGTAGGCCCATCTGTCCTGGTCTCGAAGGCTGTCAATTGCCTCATCGAAATCCAACTGAAAATAATACAAATAAACAAGATTCTTACCGATAATAAAAATGTCATGGATTTTTAAATTCAGAAGCACGATTGAAGTGCGGAAACTCATTTTCCAAATTCAAGATTTGCGTAATATACAAATTAGCTATAGAGTACAGAAGCTATGACGTCATAAAAAATCTATTTTTTATAATTTCTCAATTTGAACTTCATTTTCCGAAAGAGCATCAAAAATAATGTCCAAATTTTGAAAATCAATTGAATATGTAAGTATTGGCTGAGATATGCCCATCCGAATGATTTTTTTCCCAATAGGCAATCAGTGTTATAAACTTTGAAGTAAAATTCATTTGGATGGGCATATCTCAACCAATACTTAACATATTCAATTGATTTTCGATATTTGGACATTATCTTTGATGCTCTTCCGGAAAATGAAGTTCAAATATGAAAATTCAAAAAATAGTTTTTTGATGACGTCACACTTGGCATAATGGAAAAATTGATTTTCAATGTATTTTGCATTTAGATGCATGAATGTGCTTAACATTCGAAGATATTTATTATTACAATTTAAGACAATTGTAATATATTCTCTCAATCAACATGCCTCATTGAATAAAGTGCACATTTTAGAGATAAATATGACTGGGTGCAACACCAATAAATGTCCTGCAAAAGAATCCTGTGCACACATGCTCTCACAAATTCTCCTTAGGATTAAATGGATTCAAATATCGAACTGTGTCATGCTTGTGTCATGCACAAGTTAATTTGAGCTTATGAGCCTCAAATAGAGCTGAGTCAAACCGGATATTTTGCATTTCGAATATGAGTCGTGTAAAAACGGTCGGATATTGATTTTTTTTTTTTTTTTTTTTTTTTTTTTTTCATAATTTTTTAAAATAAATATTCTGTCCGTTTTTTCAATTAGAATCGGCAGTATAGTGTGATGTTAGTGTACAAACTGCTGTCAAGATGAAATACTTTGATATCTCATCATAGATTCTTCTAAATTTGGCACTCACTATACCACTTGTATATTAATCCTCTTACCTTTGGTTTATTATTTGTTTTGTTTATTTGTGAATTTATGTAAAATACCTTAACTTTTAACTTTTTTGATCGAATCTATCGAATAGGGATTACAAAATTAAACGGGGGGGAAAATCCGAAAATTTGTATTCGGTATCCGACCTTCACGGTCGGATATCGAATAGCCATTCGATTTGACTCAGCTCTAGCCTCAAACAAAGAAAATAGATTGGAAAGAGAGTCTGGGCTAATTTGCCTTGTAATAGACATGATCACGAATTTAAGTTGACTTTTAAAAGTAACATTTCTTGAATAGATAAATGATTCACTTGTGGCATGTAAAGCCAGAGGTACAAAATATAAACATCAAATACCAGTCAGGCAAATTGTGGGCTTAGTTGCTGTCTCCAGCACTTTGATTTTTGATTGTCTCATTATTGTTGACCAATGGAAACAAATTAATTTAGTTAAATGTATCATAAAATAGTTAAAAGGATCTAGTAACATCGTCCAAATCCTCAAAATCCAATTGGAATTCTAGTGGTTCCCTCATACCTTGTTGTATTCGTATTACAATAGAAGCATGGGACAGGTTTCTGTTTTTTGAATTTCCCTTTCATTGAAAGATATTTATGATTGAAGTGTTCAGAAGTTAAGCTATCCACTTGATAGTCGTAACCGTGTACAAATTCAGTGCAATGAGTTAGTGAATATCACTTTGCATTTTTGCTCATTACTTGGCCATATAACATCCATTCAACTTAATCATTTCACACAATACCCAGTGGACATATCAGATAACAACAATATACATTGTATCAATCATTCATCACTTTTTGCACATTTCTATAAAATAATAAAAACATGTTTCACCTCTTCCGGTGGGTAGTGAGATAGCATGTAGACATCATCCACTGGCCTGGCTGCCATGTAGCCTGTGGGTTTCATCTCCAGTTCTTCCAATAAAGCATCATCTTCTGCATCAGGCTCATCATCAATTGTGTCCACACTTTCTCTTGAGAACCTTGGTATACTGCAAACAGGGAACAGGAAATATTAATTTAATGATGGCCACAATTGTTTTCCCTATTTACAAATGCAAGCAAAGCTGATAAAATAAATGAATGAAAACGGAGCACAGATTTGTGCTTAATAGTAAGGCTTGAACTAGAAACCTCCGGATTGCTAGACCAATGCTCTAGCACCGTGAACTTATTCTTGAGATATCACAATTAAGAAAACAGGATGGAAGTAGACAAACAACAATCCACAAACATATCCAGATTTGGCATGCATGACTAAAAGAAACAATGCTCTTTACAATTTGTATAGAACATTGGTTCTTTTATAGTTTGGGTCATGCATGTCAAGTCTGGGCACGCTTTGGTAGTCATGGGCACGTGTTTTCACTACAATTATCTTCTAATTATATAATCTTCTAAATATATATAAATATTGTGTTCATTATTCAAACCTCTGAGAAAGGGCTCTTGAATGTTGAACATGCTGCATTACACAACGTAGAAGACGTTGACCATCTCGGGCAAGTTGCTTCTTGGGATTGCCCGTCTGAACTCCTGTACCAGGCACAACATTCCTGCCTGCAAATAGACCTAGAGACAAATCACAAGCAAATGGAACTTCAGTTTATCTTTTGTTCAGAATATTTATTTTGAAATACATTTACATCCCAGGTGCTCTTAAAGCAAAATGAATGGGAAACGCCCCCACCCCCCCCCCCCTCCCCCCCCCACATACAAATTCGTGTGGAAATAATGTATTTTCAGGAAGGAAGTCAGCAACTGCAATTGTCATGAATGTATGGATTATTATACGAGACTGTGCCGTATTACCGAATACTAATCGTTTCACTGCACAAAACAAACATATTAGATGCCTCAAATAAAAGTGGAAATTATACGAGCAGCTGCATAAACTCATAAAGAATACATCTGTTGTAAAATTTCTTAAAGAATTTGCACATTTTTCTCCAAATTGACTTTCTTGTAAATTACCCTTCCAAAAAAAGAAGCTTCTTTTCATGGCCTCCGACATTTTACTGAAATATGTGTACTGTCGGCCCGACAGTAAAATATTTCAGTCAAATGTCAAACTTAAAGTCAAAGAGGCCATGAAAGCGCTAGATTTGTTGATCTAAGGCTACGGCAGAAACGCCCACATCTACAAAGTATTGTAAATAAAAATACTGCACTGAAAAAAGAAAAATCCTAACAATATTTTTGAAATAAAAACAATTGGATTCTTTCCTGAAATTTTCAGGGACCCAGTTGGTTGTGTTGGTGTAATATTCAATTTCTGCTATCTGGCAATGGCATGTATATGCGTCCACTATTCCCATAAATAACGCCAAAACAAAAGTGGAATTGGTTTTGTAAAGAACAAGTTGGGGAACGCCAACGGTGCACTGCAGAGAAGCACCGCCTAAGCTCTGGCGTAGATTATGTTGAAAATGCCCCAAAATACTCGCACGTTCGCATTTGCCAATAATCAAAAATAGAAGTGATTAAGTGATTTAATATAATTTAGACTATATTCGTTACCTATCCTTCTCATACAAACACATCTGCTCATCCCCACAAGATTCTTGCTCATTCTGGACACCGACGTGACGGAGGCTGCCATTGTCCATTAATTTACAGAAATCATAATATCACGCCTGCAAAAATAAAATATAATACACGTGGGTATATATGAGCAACCAGGTACCAACAACAGATACACGGTACATACATTGAACAACCGACCGCGATCGCGAATGAGCCACCTTTGACCGCGAATAACAAGGAACAACTGCAGGGAAAAGTTCAAAGGGTACGACGTGTCAATGAGGGACCGTCAATGACATCGATATACGATGGTCAATGATAACCATTGAAGTATAATAGTACATGTATAATACTTCAATGATCATAATAACCTGAGTGTTCTGTTGGTATTCTAAAAAAACCTAAAGGCCTAAACCAAATGTCATAAAAAGCACATTTAAACAAAATAATAGGCCTATACTAGTACATGAAAATGTTTTTTTGTAATCATTGCCCAGAAAAGGAAACTGTCAATCACTTCTGTTATGTCTGTGTCCACGATACACGATTGAAAAAGCCATGCTCATGATGGAAACAAATGTAAATGAATTAGACCAAATAATATCCCTGTTGAAAAGTCCCCTTCCGGAAATTCAAAGGGCCTTGGACCGCTTTGTTCCATATATAGAACAAGGCGATTATAATATAAAAATACATTTATATATTACTTTTGTTTTCTCACTTTTTGAGATTATACGCATGCACTGTAATTTAATAAACTTTTTAAAGGGTTTATGGAATGTATCACACATATTTTTTCACATTGTACACCAGTGGCGGGAGTCCCTGCGTGTATCATTAGGTTATATTAGAAGAAAAATGAAAATGTGTAAATATTATTTATTCTATACATAATGTGATAAGAGTAATATTTAATTTTGTTAGTGATTGATTATAACCATGTACATAGACTTATAAACGTATATACTTTTACACCAGTGGCGGGGTATACCCCCAATAAGATAAACACAATATTTTGTATAATATTTTGTTTAATCGTTATTATTATATGCATTTTGTTGTTAATCGTCACACCTCGACGTTTTTGTGTCCATGATGTGATTTGAAAATGTATGATGGTAAAAATAATGTAACTGTAATCTATTAAATGTACTGTGGTGTGTGTAGTTTTTGTTTTGTTATATCATTATTTTATTTTTTTGTGAGTAACCAAATCGGTGTAATACTAATAGTGTAAATTATAGCTTGCCCTCTTCCTGTTTTTGTGTGTACATTGCACCTATCATTTGACTTTTTTTGCGATTTATTATATTGATAGACTTACCATATTTGTGCACCTGAGGCGGGATTCCCTGTGTGTATAACAAATACTTTAGTATAATTGTTTTTGTACAATTATGTATATTATTGTAAATAATTACAAGTGTCCACTTATTGCATGTGGTTAAAGGGATAAAGCGCTACACAAAATAACTTTTTTGTGAGATAATGAAAAACTGAGTGTCAAATTTGAAAGAACATACAATTTTAATGACAGAATAAACTTTATTTGATCAAAATCGGTTCAGAAACGGCCGAAATATAGTAAGCATAACCATTTGAAATAATAGAGCCCCACAATTATTAGGTAATTTTGAACCAACTGCAGCCGTTAAAAAATTGTTAAAAATGCTTCCTCTTTTCAAAAATTAACAAAAGAGGTTTTAAAATAGTTTTTGATGTTCTCTCTATCTATATTATTCAACAAAACATCACATGCACAATTTAAAATGGTTGAATCCAATGAGTTTTTAGAGAGCGCCCTCTAGAGTTTTAACAGCTCTTTTTGAATGATAACTCAGGCTTTTTACTTAGTCGTTTGTCATTTTGTATTCCTTTTGTGCATGGTGGAGTTATAACTATTAGTTTGTAATGTATGGTGCAGGTTTTGGCGACATATACACGGCCCCAACGATTCAACAAAAAATATGTGAGGGAGATCTTTAAAAAAAAAAAAACTTGATTCGCGTGCCCCCCCCCCCCCCCCCCCCATCAGTCCGACCACGCTATACGCCATGCACTGATTGTTTGATATAAGGCTGCTTGTTCAGGCGCCTTTTTAGTGATCTCTAGCTACTCGATGAACCTAACTTTGCCCTCACACCAACAAACTCCTATAACTATACCCGTTTTTAACATTCCAATAATTTTTTCTTCAATATCATACTCTTAGAATGATTTCAGAAAACATGCTTTACATTCAATTCGTGATTTGTTTAGGAAAGTTGCTCTTGCCCCCTCTCAGTGCCATGGCTTGCTGTCAGCATTTTATTGAATTTTGGGTCAATGAAGCAGCTCTGGGCCAGCGCCAACTCCGTACCAGGTACCGGACGTTCAAGTCGGGGGCTTCTGGACCCAAGTGCGCCCCCATCAAAGGCCCCTTTTTTTGCTGGTATATAGCCGGTTATTTTTATTAGGGGCTTTGAATAGCTAACATTCAAAAGCTTCTAGGGGCTCCGCCCATAGATGGAAGACTCCAGGAATATATTACTGTATTGATTGTGTGGAAACAGAGATCATTATACATATTTTATGGTAGCCGTAAAATATTTGTGGTATAGGTACCGGTACCGTAAATTTTCCAAGTCCAACTCCAAGCTGCAAGACACTCGATCTAACTGGAGGTGCGCGCGCTATAGACAGGCCTTCGAAAATTACATGCATAAGCGCGCGCGCACGCAGTATAGATAGCTAGAGCGCGGACTTTACGTATGGTACGTAGTACGTATGTATTACACTTTACTATTTTTGCATATCTCGCGCTTTATATATCATCGCGCGCGTATATCGTAATGATTTTACATTGCCTGCCATTTTTGTACGATAGAAGCGGAAAACACAAGAAATAGATGCGAAATCCAACACTTTCTCCCTTTTAAATGGTGAAAACCGACTCAATGAAGGTAAGTTTGCTTTATTCCTTTTCTAATCATCTGGTTTATTTTAACAATTTGTATTCAAATCAATCGTAGAAATCGACACAATTATTGGTTTGTTGAAGTTTCTTCGCGATTTTGTGTTGTGAACGCAGAATTCAATGAGTAAAGCACTGAAAGCCAGGTGATCTCTTTGTTTGTGGTTTGCAGAATTTTGTACAGTGGTGCTTGGTCCTTGCGAGTTGTGGGTATGATATGTCACTCTGTCTCTCTCTGTGTGTATGGTTGAAATGCAATAAAAAGAAAATGGACTTTCTGGTCTTAATCTGAAAACTATTCAAACTCAAAGAAGCCTTGGGAAAATAGTTGCTAAGTAATAGGTACACGGTGCAGTGGGCCAGTGTCACTGGACTCTGGAGTGTGTCTGTAAAAAATGCGAAGTGAATGGAGAAATATTTCAATTTTTTATTGAAACGGATTCGGCCTTCGCCGTCGCGTATTATTATCGGCGATACGCCAAAATTAGAACACAGTATAGCAAGGTGTTGTATTACCGAACGTGTCGTATTACCGGACATGCAAATTCACATAGGAAAAATGTTCGAATTTTGAAAGTTGAATTTGACAGTCGGCATTAACGGAGGATAATAAATGGATGTTCAGCAACAAATTTCCCGAAGAAAATGAGCGTCCTGAGGCGTTTGACGCGCGATTTGCCGCGCACCTGTGGCAGCGCGCATGTCAATGACATTCCCATGCAAATCATTCACGTTCGGTAACTAAGTTAATACAACACAAAATTTTGCGTCCGGAAGAGGCTTCTTTTTTGGAAGGATTTACGAGAAAGTTGATTTGGAGAAAAATTGGTAAATTCTTGAAGATATTTTACATCAAATGTGTTCTTAAAGAGTTTATGCAGCTGCTCGTATAATTTCCACTTTGATTTTATGCATCTAATGTTTGTTTTGTGCCGTCAAACTATACATGTAGGTATCCGGTAATACTAATAGGACACAGTATTATTATTAAAAATACACAAATTTCTGACCCCCAAATGAAAGAGCACACAGTTTACTAATCAACCCCCCAAATTAGCAAACAAAGATTGATATTTCTTGAGAAAAAACTCACTTTTTGTGGTTCCATAAATCACAACTGGTTTTGAAACTTAATCGTGGAGGAGGAAGAATCAGCAAATTAAATAGAAATCCTTCCAGTAGAACAGATTTGTAAAAAAAATGCGCAAAATCCTCCTTATTTATTCTACCTTCCCTTCAAATTTATTTTTGGATCGCGCAATCTCCGTAGAAAGCTTCACAACGCTGCGTTAGTCTTAGAGTTAGAGTTAGATGCTAATGCGTGCAAAATTTTGCGTCTTCACACTGCCATTGAAATGCTTGTTAACTTAGTTTGCTACACAGGAATGTGTGTTAAGTCAATGGTAGGGTATGGCACATCTACAATGTATTGTAAATGGTCCTGATAGGACCATTTACTGCTCACAGTGGTAAAAATCTACGGGACACAATTTGAACTACAAACAGAGAGAAAAGAACAGCATATCTAAAGTAAAAAATTGCATACCTAGATTGAAGCTGATTTTATGATTTATTGTACAAAATTTCATTTTCAAAATGATAAGTCATACTTACACAAATCGTCATATAAGTTCCATTTCTTTCTCTTCCTGCTCGATGTCCCATCGTAAACAAAGAAAGCCCGCCCGCAACATGCGGAGGCCGCTTATTATTGTCCAAAACAAGCCAACTCGCGATCTGCAAGCATGCCCGCCGTATCCGATTTCGGATACGCCGTATCAGAATTCGGATACGCCGTGTCAGAATTCGGATACGGTAACACGTGTGGTGTGGGAAGCTTGCGGGAAATACATGACAGTCATCCAGATAGCAGCAACACTTTCGAGAGGGATCACGACTGAGATTTTCTCAGTCTTTTTATTTTCCCAAACTGCAGATTTTCCATTTTTTTCGACATTTGAAGAATAATTTGGACCATTTTGGTAAGTTCATATAACACTTGTATCATTTTTAGGGCCAGTCATGATTGATTTTGTTGAATTTAAGATAAGAATTTTGTGTGAAATTTTGACAAACTTTTTATGTACTGTCCCACATTGTTCCCGTATAGCGCAGCATTACAATGTAGTGTTGTGTGGGGTATGGTGGCGCAAAATGTCAACACTTTCGTTCTCGAGGAAGAATTTCTTGTTGATATGACATGGTTACGGAATCGGGCCGATATTACATGTATTGTGAGTTTAAAATTAAAATGTTTTAGATACATTGAATCCTCAGAATAGGGGAAGTATTTCTATGCTTGTTTCATTGAAATTACTGTAATTTTGTTGATCCTAAGCCACTTTGAAAATTTTTGAAATTTTTGTGCGCGAAGTTTCAATACACCTTTATATAATTAAAATAGACCGATTATGAACATTGTCAATGTCATCGCTCATCGGTGTCACCAGCGAAATCGATGACGATGTAAATCAAGGCGAACCTGGGATTTGTATGACGGAGCAGAGGGTCATATGCGACTACCTAAAAAGTCACATTTAAAATCAGAAGGAAAACAAAGGTTTACATTTTTAGAAATGTTACTTTAGAGTAACTTTGTTGACAAGTGCAAAAAGTGATGAGTGATTAATAAAATGTGTATTGTGATCTGACAAAGTTATGTGTGAAAATTTCACGTCAATTGGATGTTTTTTGGCCAATATATGAGCAAAAAAGCAAAGTGATATTCACTAACTCATTGCACTTGCTTTGTACACGGCTGAAAGTATCCCGTAGACAATTTCATACAGTCATATCACACAGTTTAATCATAAATATCTTTTGAAATAAATGGAAATTTGAATAACCGAAACCTGTCCCCTGCTTTTATTGTTAATATGAATATAATGAGAGAACCACTAGAGTTCCAAGTAAGTTTTGAGGATTTGGACAATGTTACTTAGTCCCTTTAATGCCCATGTATCAGTGTAATATCTGCTACTGAATAGAAGAATAAATTGTCCCAAATGTGGATTTTTGTAGCGACCCACACATTAGTTTCACTAAAAGTCACCAAAGTTGAACAGGAAGAGGATCGCTTGACCAAAAGGCCAGGGTCACTTCGTACTTCCGTGTATTGCTGCTGACAATGTACTCTACATGTACAGCATTAATTAACCCTAATCCCACTGGGTTATTTTGGTCACTTGAGTCCACTGGGGGGAGGGGGGGGGGGGGGGGGGGCTGTTTTGGCCCCCCCCTCCAATCTCGGCAACAAATGGACCGATCGACTTGAAAATTGGCACATACGTACAAGTCAAGTAGAATAAGAATTTGAAAGAAAAAAAAAATTGGACGATTATTATTTTTTTTAATAATTAATTAAAATTTTGAATATGCAAATTTTTGACGAATTTGGGGGAAAATTGGGATTTTCATCTAAAATCAAGAGAAATTACAGGATTTCTTCAGGTTTTCTGTAAACATACTTATTAATGATGTTATTCATTATATCCATGTTTTTTATGGTGATAAAATATATCACTAATTTGCATGAATATTGCATTAGTATTCCCGGATTTACCCACATTGTTTTCATTCTTATGTATTTTATTGTTTTTTGTTTGTTTTTGTTTTGTTTTTTTAAGAAGAATTTATCTCTGAAGTGTATGAATTCAACTAATAACAAAGAAATAATCCAAATTATAATTCAAAGTAACAATTATAACAGATTTGGAGTTTACATGGCATCGGATATAGGAATTACATAGAAACCTGTACAAAAATTACATTTTTTTTGTGACGGTCGAGCAATTATCGACCTCTAAAATCGGTTCTACATGTCCGACCGGGGTGAATTATATCAAAACATGCGGGAGACTTGAGAGAAAATAGTCATGAAGTTTGAACGTGAAATTCCAAACGGTCTAGATGCACGTCAAAAAAAACGACAGGGGGGGGCCAAAATGGCCCCCCCCCCCCAGTGGGATTAGGGTTAAGGTACACTATATTATTATTAATTCTAAAACTATATCACAGCATTTACAGTAAAGTAAAATAAATGCAAATCATCAAACATGAATTTATATGGACAAGTATTCTAATTTTGCGCGGTTTGAAATTTGCTCATTGGCTGTATGCAAAAATTAGAATATGGCAAAAAAAATTACCAACATTATTTGAAAGAGCTTTTAGAGCTAACATGCATTACTAACTCAGCAACCAAAAAGCGATATTTCTGGAGAAGTTCTGACTTTTTGTGGTCTTTTTCGTAAATCCCAACTTTTGGTACCTGAACAAAAACATTGAGGAGGAAGAATCGGCAAATCCTCCAAGCAGAACAGATTTTGTTTTGTTTTGAAAGACTGTCCAAAATTGTCCTTTCTTTGATCTGTCCTTCAAATTAACTTTTGGATTAATGCAATCGCTGTAAAAATCTTGAAAACACTGCGCCGTGCTATTATTAATGTATACCCATTATAGCAACTTCACACTGCCATTGATATGAATAGTTTGCTACCCGGGGATGCGTGTTATAAGTCAAAGGCAGCTTTTTGGTTGTGCGAAGTAACAAGACTGCTTTTCTCTGGAAGAAATTATTGTTGAAATGATACTGTTACAGAATTTGGCCATTATCACATGACTTGTGAGTTTCAAGTGAAAATGTTCTGGATTTACCGTAGATGCTAGAGAACCCGGCCAGTCAGACACAGCTAGATGCACCATTGCTTTGTACACTCTGCACGCTGTGGCCGGGTTCACCTGCAGCGTGACATATATCGCACCTCTTCGTACACAAAATCGCGTGCTGCCGAAAGCTGCTTTGCGGTTGTGCGAAAATTTATTTACGATTGAATGCTCATATTTTTAATTATCCACTGGAAAGTTATAACTGTGTACAAAGTCAGTGCAATGGGATAGTGAATATCACATTGTATTTTCACTCGTTACTCGACCATATCCATTTAATGTGAAATGTTCACACATTACGAAGTGGACATATCAGATCACAGAAATACACATTTTATCAACCATTCATCACTTTTTGCACTTGTCAACAAAGTTACTAGATCTCTTTAACGTAGGCAAGATTAAAAAGTGGCTCCCAAATTGTTGTCCCCCCCCCCCCCCCCCCTGAAGAAAACCATGCTGTTCATAATGTTTTCTTTCTTTTTTCACTTTCAATCAGAATTCTCCGGTATGCCCAAAGACAAATATGATAAAGAGAACTATAGCCACCATAATGGGATGTCAAACCACAAGGGGCTCAACGGCGCAAGAGACAGAGGTCACCGCATCATGTCATCGGACGAGGTGATAGGGGGAAAGAAATCCACCTGGGATGGGCTGGAGCTTACAGGTGAGTGGGAGAATTGATTCAAGTGGAGTTAATAGCCATGCCATCAAAAGGGCACCAAATTTGATGTTAAACTCACTTTTGTAATTTCTCATGGAATCCAAATATGATACGAGTATTCCTCGCAAAAATGAAT
Source organism: Echinarachnius parma (assembly GCA_037951105.1). Lineage (NCBI taxonomy): Eukaryota > Metazoa > Echinodermata > Echinoidea > Clypeasteroida > Echinarachniidae > Echinarachnius > Echinarachnius parma. Next base: position 32,633 of record JBAMJV010001220.1, on the reverse strand, counting down.
TTAGAAGAAAACCTAACACCATAAATGCTCAGTGGGAATGTACCCCTCCAAAAAAAAAAAAATTGTGAAGAAATAAAATTACAAAAAAGTTGGTCATGAGCCATGTGCAATATCTGATGTATCAGTCCTACACTAAAAAAAAAACGAAACAATGATGGTGATATACTGCACTGGCAATCATTTGACCGGGTTAATTGTGTACAAACTCAAATTTCCATGAGTGGAGTTGTCTTCCTTCAAGATCTTTCTGTAAAATCAGTCTGCATACTGTGTTCAATCACTGACTTGGGTCTTTCTTTTCTACTCTTTTGTAGGTACTATCCGCAATATCAGTCCTGCGCTATGGAAACTAAATCATTTAACAGTGCTGTACATGACTGACAACCAGTTGACCAGAGTGCCTCCAGACATCGGTCAGCTCACTAATCTTATCAAGCTGGACCTGTCCTACAACAAGCTAAGAACATTACCATGCGAAATCGGGGATCTCACTTCGCTCAGGTAAGAGTTTCTCCCGTTGAAGAGAGATTTCATTACGTAAGACACATGCTCCCTAGACGCTATATTTCAGACTCCATTCTCAAGAGGGTATAGCCATTTTCCCAAATTGGACTAGAAAATGAAGATATCTGTTCAATTTCCTATCCAATATTTTGCCTCTTTGTACTAAACCATGTGATAAATTCATTTGACAAAAATTTAATAGTGGACAGTGCCACATAATGCCACATGATACTGTAAACGTAATATTCACGGTGCATTAATTTGTTGCGGATTTCGCGCTGAAGTCGGCGTCCGCAAAAATTTAAACCAGCGAATATAAATGCGCGATTTACAATGCGTGTTTTTGAACAGGGACAGTGCGATAAATAAATGTGTTATGGCCTGGCGGCGCCCATGTGAGTATAATAAGCGAGTGTAACTATAAACTCTCGTTTAGAGCGCATCCGCAGTGCGCAGACTTGGGGAAAATTTGTTTACAACTGTGACGTTTTGTTTACTTATAGCCTGCGCATGCGCCACTACTTGTCGTTCAAAGTCCTTTCCAAAGGATTTTAAATGCTATTGAGGGTATATTAGTCCCATGATGTAGTCAAGGGACTTATTGTTTTCACGAAATAGCATTTCAAATCCGTTCCAGACAACAAAGTTAACATCTGTTATGTTACATGACTTAGTTTATTATATCAATAAACAAATCGTTACACTTTTAACCTCTGAGCTCAATTAAAAATGTGGCTTTTCAAAGTGATATGTTGACAAGTCATTGTGATAATATAATCTCTCTTTGATTGCACGTATTAATTGTTAACATCATGCTCGTATTCGCAAACTTTGATGCAAAATTACTTTCAGCATAAGACAAACATGTAACGCCTGCTTCTTGCCATACAGTATTTCTAAACGAAAATTCTCCTGTATCAATATATCGCAGCTCTGAGGGGTCAGCTCACTAATCTCATCACTAATCTCATTTCGCTCTTCTGTGGAACATACTGAATTAAATTGAAATCATGTGCCTGTGTTTAGCCAATCAATGACTCATATTTGACTAAGCCATACATGTAACATAAACATTTGTCATAACCCCTATAAAAGCTGATCGCTTAATCAGCTGTACCTTATGGAATGTATCTAATGGGTACCCATGATAAGGACTAATTATCAAATTTCACTTACATGGGAATCAATCATATTTAGTCAATGTCCTTACAATGGTTCAAAACCAAACAAAACACTTGCCCTGAATGGTCCCATAAAATTAAAAAAATCTCCAGTTCCATATTATACCTTTACAGAAAAAGAAAAGTTCTTGTAAAACTTAATTTTAGTGGTTGAAACTTGTATGTCATCATGACAAACAAGTAAGTTATGATTATATCATGTTCGAATGAAAGAAATAAAATGCAACATCACATTAAAAAAGTCAATGCCTGCAACTTTCATTCAAATTACCCTTTTTGAGAATATTCGGCTGATTCTGAACCAATTTTGATCGTTATGCTTCAAGAATTATGTGCCTAAATTGTAATTGAGTGTAATATTTGTAGAAGTTTTTGAAGTGCCCTCTTAACCAAAACAAATATTTCTTTAAAGAGCACTTACTAAAATATCAAAGAACCCATCTTAAAGTTATATTTCAAATGTTAAACTTTTGGAAAATGTACATGAATGTTGTTAATTTATTTGAAAGAAGACCTACCCCTGCGCGATGAAGAGGGCAGAGGCCATGTAATTGTATCATACAGAGCTTCCACTTTGTTGTGAGCTGTACAATTTTGTCCGAATGGTAACTGATCAGACTTGACCTAGATTACATATATATGAAGGAGCCAGTTGTCTTGCCAAATTTGATTAAAGATGGGCTAAGCTTGTATGTACTGTATGTGTTTTGATTACTTTATTGGTCATTTGCCAGTTAAGACAGAAGTGATTTCTTATATTTTGGTCTTGTTTAGGGCTCTACGTCTACAAAAATATAATTTTTGACTTGCCCAGTCAGGGAAGTTTGAACATTCCTAAATCATTAAGAACATTCAAGTGAAATTAGTGATTAACATTAGAAATATTCAGAATAAGTAGCTGTCTTGTATTTTTGTTGCACTTTATTTAGTAGAAGGTGCTGCAAAATGTTGTTATGAAAGAAATTGATTTATTGTGAATGTATTTTTAAAGATGAAATTGACTAGGAAGGTGAATTCCTTGTTTGTTTACATGTACATTTGTACATGTAGGGTGTGTGTCCCAATCCTGTTTGTACAGTGTTTGTAAACAACTACCTATGACTGTTGTATATTTTGTTCAACATTTGATTAATTAACTACTGCACATATCTTAGTCACTATGTTGTAAACCTCTTTTCATTTTTAAACTATAAAATCCTAATTGACAAGTTTCTATACTCTTTGTTCCTTAATACAAATGTTCTAGCTACATGTATATTGGTTGTGCTGAGAGCTGTTAGTAATTTGCTGATTAATGCTCATGTGATTCTCGTAGGTTACGTTGTTGAAAAGCTATAAATTAGGAATCCGCGAAAGTTCACAAGCAAGTTGTTTTTGCCTCAACGACAACCAAGTATGTCGAGATATCCAACAACTAACGGTGGCCCGATGGCCCGGGGCCAGTAAAAATTGCGGTCGGGCCAGCAATTTCTAAAAATAAGTCATTTGGCTGATGTTGATTCATTTTAGATATTGACTTTCTATTTAATCTCTCTTCATAATTGTCTTCTTGTCAAAATATCAAAATTTCAAATGTCAAAATGGTAAAAAGTGAACAGGAAATATACGAAAACAGACGGTTCACAATTATGTAACAGACTTGAATTAAGATGTAAAGAAGTGCCTTCATGAATGATTGGACATGTAGATTGTAGGACTCTTTGGGAAAGGGAATTAGAATTTTCTATGTGTATTTTTTAAATTCGTATGAAGAAATAAACAGACATAGACACATAGATCATAGTATTTGTTTAATTTTATTTCAAGTATATTTCATTTACCTCCCAAAGAAGCAAATTTAGATAAATGTTCTGAGTTCATGACATACATAAGGTCAACATACACGAAACCATAAACATAAAGGAAGAGAGAAAAAACAGTAGGCTTCCACAATAAGTTCATTATAACACAAATTAATGTACTAGAAAAATTGTTTAAGAAAGTAAATTTTTTAATGTATTTCTTTGTTTTTTTGGGCCAGTAAAATTATTTTCGGGCCAGTAAAATTTGAAAATTGAATATTCTACTGGCCCGAAAGGGCCAGTAAAAAAAAATGTGAGTGTGGAGCCTTGGCATTTGTGAGCACACTAGTATGCCAGACTATGCCTGATTGCGTAATTGCACAAAATAACAGCATGTTAGAACACACACTTTAGCAACATGTTTGTATGCGCTTAAAAGACAAGGAAATTAAGCTTTTAAAATTTTGTTATCATGAATCTTGCTCGTTTGTGGGGTTGTTCAATAATTGCTCAACATCTAACCTGTTGGACATGTTTATTTTGGGGGTTATTGATTAGTGAACAAATATGAGGATAACAAGCAAATAATCAAATCTTTACTGAAACTAATATTGCCTTGAAGTAGATGATTATTTGCTTACTGGTTGAAGATCTAGCGAAGTGGCATCATGGGTCAAGCAAACTTTAGTAATGTATTCTCTTTAAAAAAAAATTCACCTTGTTTTAAAAAAAAAAAAAAAATCAGCTTGATGAGTATTCTATTTCATAATTATGCAGAATTCAGATAAGATTACTAGCTGAAGTAAAAACAGTAAAACCAGGGCTTAAACATAATGTTCACAATTATGCCATAATAGACTGAACAGTTTCAATAGCCACATGTTGATTTACAGTTGAATGCATGCAAATTTACCTCATAAAAACGTTAAACTGTCATAGCACATATTTGGGCCTAAAAATAGCAAACTCATTGGAACGCATTTCGTTGTAAATGATAGAAAATGAATGTACTTGTATTTAATCAAGAATTGGGTATCCCCAAATATCTAGGAAATGTGACAAAGTTTATACATTTGATTGCCCATTTGGGCACATCAAACTTGGCATTAATTAAAGCTCATTTTGAGTGGCCCTGGGCTACTGGACAAGTGTTCATTTCTAGCCCTGCTGTATATAATTTCAAGCTTTGATTTTGGAAAGATTATGATCTTGCCTCCCAGGTTCTGGCATGAAGAAATAATCTACAGGTTTTCTCCATGGTTAAACATCAGAATGGAACTAACATACATGTACAGTATTACCGTATCTGGAGGCTATACCGAGTGACCTGCACTGTGATCATGGTTCAATACATGTATGTGTCATAATATTGCAGAATGCAGAGCACAATAAACATGATGCTATCTGGATTCCGGAGCAAAGTTTGGTTTCCAGTTACCCAAACACAAAGAATAGTCACAAAGGCTTTTGTTGAAGCTTAAACAATCCAAAACCACCAAGACTGACTGAGAGCCAAAGAGAAAGAACTTCGCACACAAGTTTTCATACAAGTATTAAAGAACCCCAAGTTCTGTGTATAAACATACAGTACTGCACCGAGCTATGTACATTTGGATTGAACAACCACACTACCCAGCCACCCATTGTACTTATGCCTAGGGCTTTATAATTCGTGGTAGAGTATTTTGAAATCTCTATTCTCAAAGTTTGCGTAAAGTGAGTCATTGATTGAAACAATTTGCAGAGTAATAGACGGATTATGAGTGTTGGAAATATACAGTACACATGTAAAGGGAGTAAAATTGTCTACACATGTACATTTATTTCAAAAAGTTGCTCAGAATACAAGTCATAGCAGATGTAAATTATGTAGCAATATGAAACTAACATTACAAAATGTACTTCTGTTCAGGTGATGTATTGCATTGGTTTTTTTATTTACAGAATGCTTTCCACGATATTGAATATCTATTTAAAGTTTAAAGTGATCCATTAACGTCCAAGTTTTTCAAAAGCTGATATTTGAAATATCAATCATAAACCAAAATCAGTGTCTGATTCTTCTGAAAGATGTGTTAGTCTGAGTTACATAGAGAAAGAACACTGTTAAACAAGTGAAAAGGTAAAAATTGATGCCATATTTTATTCCTGATCATTCCCGCAAAGTATCTGAATTTGGATACTATGAGTGATCAAAGTAACAAATACACGGGGGCGGCGGGCGAATTCGCCCCCAAAATGCCAAAAAGAGCCCCCAGCTTTTTTTGTTGCATTTTTCGAAATCGGCATGATCGGTTCGTGATCGAATGCCAATCCATTGATCACTTACAGCATTAGAGCTTAATAGTAGCCCATAAAATTTGAAAAAAGAGCCCCGGAAATTTGTAGCCCCGAAAGTTGGAAAAGTAGCCCCCGAAAAACTTCCATAAAATTAGATATGGAGCCCCTGAAATAAAAATATTAATTTTTTCGGAAAAGCGTTCAGGAACTCTCTTCAATTCAATCTTAAATATTTCCATAATTAGGGTGAAATTTGTCAAATCAAAACCCATTTTATTCTTCTGTTACAATGATCGAAAACAACAATGTACAAGAGGAGTGTGAAAGATCCAAGTGATTTTTGGTGAATTTGAGTTCATGGATCACTTTAATATTAAAATTCTAAAAATAAATGAGCCTGTGGATGGTTATTTCTCTGTGCCTTGCTCACTTATTTCAACTTTCACTTTATATCACAGGGAATTGACCAGTGGAATGATACTGGTGTACATTGTGTAATGATTTCACAAATAATTTCATCCCCTTCACTATTTGATGTGCCCTTTTCTCATTTTCTTGAACATTTGCAGGGAATTATTGTTGAACAACAACCAACTGCGGTTGTTGCCGTATGAGCTAGGAAGGCTGATCAATCTGCAGGTGCTTGGTCTCAAAGGCAACCCTCTGGCCCAGGAGGTGATGGGTATTTACAATGAACCCAAGGGCACACACAAACTACTGTCCTACATGCTGGACCACATTCATCGTAAGTACAACATGCAGAGGCAAACAAACAACTGTCCTCATTCTACATTGATGTTTTTGATAGCTTCCAACAAGTCAGTTTGTGTGTTGTTGTTGGCAATAATCACTATCAATTATAACAGAACGTGTATTCATTTGGGCAAAAGGGGTCATACAGGCATTACAATATACATGTATATATTTCCCCCTGTACTTCAGTTCCCAAGTACCAAGACTGAGGCACATCCCCATCCCCCACAATTAAAAAAATGAATAAATACATACAAATTAGTGTCCTGTAGGTATTAATTTACTATATCTTCACTGAACCCAACAGGACACACAAGCTCACTGAGATTTGTTCGCTTTATAGTAAAAACAAATAATAATAATGCTCTCTATCCTGCGAATAGCAAGCATTCTACACTGTGTATTTATGTACACACAGAAGTTTTCATACAAGTCACAATATTGAGGGTGCTGGAGCTCTGATTAGCCATGTGGATTGGTAATGAAACAGCTGTTGAAGATAGCCTGAACATGTGGCTTATTGATGTGTGTCTGTTTCTACATTAGCTGCAGTATTTGTATGTCTGTCTGGCTCTATCACATTCACTTCTAAGTTCTGTTGGAATTGTATGAAGAGCATGATGTGGGGATGGAGGGCTGTGGTGAGGAGGGATGTATGCCGTCTAATTTCCCATTAGGAATATTTCATTTTTCTCAAGGACTCACTCATTAAGTCATTAAACACTGTTCTATTGTTATCATTTAAAGGGATAGTTGAGTATTGGTCAAACTTAACTTTAGTAACCAAAACCTGCACGATTACGATACAAACTAATAGTTATAACTTCACCATGCTCGAAAAGTATACACAATTACAAACGACAAAGTAAAACCCCTGTTATCATTCAAAAAGAGCCGTTACAACTCGAAGTGTCAAATTAACTCGGCGCGAAGCACTAGCGTTGTAGGTCCTAATACGGGACTGTATAGTGCAGTGTGCGGTAATACGGGACTGTAGTGCAGTCACTGTGTGCGGTAATACTATACAGTAGTACCGTGTATATTATGTATCGCAACGATTAGAAGTATGACTCCAACACTGCCGTTGACGCAACTCGCAAGCCCCATTCGCATTCGTTCGCCTTTCGTTCACAGTCGCACTAACACACGGAGAGACTGGTCCATGAGGCGCATATATCACTGATTTTTTGCGGAATGGAAGGAAAAATCATAATCTTAATCCACCCGGTAGTTGGATCACATATTGGAGAGTAAATTGCTGGTAAGTACCGTATCATATGTATAGTTTTAAGCACAATTAGCGTGCACACAAATATTTGGTTTCAGTCTTTTATTAGGAGAACATAGAACGCTAGTGCCTCGCACTAGCGGTTCTAAAAAGTGATACCCGGGCGTCAACCACTTTTATATGATATTTTGAAAGCAAATTTCACAACAATTAGAGCATTTGAATGGAAATTATTATTATTTCCCATGTTTTTTTCGATGATCTTTCATATGGAATTGAAATCAACCAAATCCGTTACAATCGATGTTGGGGGGGGCACTTTGGAAATTACCAAAACTCAACTTGGCCTTTAAACAGCAGGCATTTATTAATTGTAATATATATTTTGGTTATAATTCTATGTTCATTTTGAGCAAATAGTTCTTCACATACTTGATTAAGCTTTCTCTTGTTTGTTACAGTAACATTTTATGCAAATGTCTTCATTACCTGTTAAATCTGTTTGTTTTTTCCTGATAAATATTCATAATATAAATACGAATGCATACAGGTTTTTATTGGATGCTTACTGCAGCACTATGCAATCAAGCATTTAAAGCATTTAAAAAGCCGCACTTGTGTGTATTGTGTCATAAATGACTTGATACATTGAAGCTCTGGTTTGTATTTATTTTAATGTTATAAATCAGAGTTTACATAAATTGCTATTTGTTCTCTTTGTTACAGCACCTGCCACACTGCCTCCTGCAAGACCGTGGATACACATATCACATCCCAACAGGAATAGACCTGCAGGTAAACCTTGGGCACATTTAGGGCCCGGGGGCGGGGGGGGGGGGGGGGCTTCTGCTGTAATGGAAGGGACAAGAGTTATATTAAAGGTCATATATTAAAACACATTGACCTATGACGTACAAATTGGACAGATATAATTGCTTTCATGTAATAGTTTTATGCACCTATCTAGATTTGAGGGGGGAAACAATGACAGGGAAACACTCTTGAATTAACATTTCTGGCTGAATCTAGACTGTTTTATTTGGCAGCCTGCTAACTGTGTGCTTTTATGAGATGTTAATCAATCTTGTGTATATAAGAGAGTATAAAATATGTGTGGAGAGTTACTGGTAAAATATAATCTAGCTCTCGTAATCGGTGTTATGATAATAATATGTAACTGTAATTTGCTGAATGAAATTATGCACACAATGTGAATTGGGACATAGCATGAGTGACGGAGAAAGACTTGTGAAATTGACAAATGAGAGATGATAATCAGAGATCTTTCATTTTAGATATATTCCATCCTGTAGGCATATTGTGTATTAAGTCAAAAGAAACTGGTGTCTTAATATTATGTTTCTTACTTTAGCTTGCAGCAACCAACCCACCCCTTTTGATGTGCTATTTTATATTTTCTGTTGCTTTAATACTATTTATCCATCTTATCTAGCAGTCATCTTTTGGTTAAATCTGCAAGGCATAATTCATTCATGTTGATTTATTCTTGAAATGGTGAATTTGCAAGTATATCTTACATTGTATCTCCATTTTCTGTGTTGCAGCTATCTTTTCAGTAATGAGCTACAACGTTCTTTGTGACAAGTATGCAACAAAGCAGATCTATGCGTACTGCCCGACATGGGCCTTGGAGTGGGATTACAGGAGAAAGGGCATCATGGAGGAGATACTGGGGGCCAGTTCAGATATCATCTGCCTTCAGGTGGGTTATAGGCCAGAAAATAGCACAATTCATAATAATTCTACAGTTCTTGTATATAGCACATATTACAACAAAATAGGATCTCTATGTGCACATTCAGAAGGGAGAAAAGTACACAGAATAATTAGTTCTAAATCATCATGAAGCAGGGCACACTGATATCCCAATGGCCTGGACTGGAGCCAGTAAAGACTAATGTTGGGCCAGTAAAATTCATGTTTTTAATTTTAATGTCCAGATCGGACAAGTAAAATTTAAGTTACCTGACATTGTATGTAAGGAAAATAATTTTTTATAATGTGTTACCACCCATCTCAAGCCAAAATGCTACCAAATCATTGATTTAATACATGTTGAAATATGACACTTTCATAAAAACAAGAATTGTAGTATTTTGCTTTAAAATTCATATATTCGGGGGTTAGTAAATTTCATATTAGGGCCACAAAAAAAAATCAGTAAATCATATTGCATTGGAATTGTATCATAACAGCATCATTGCAGAAGAAAGAGACTCGGATATGTACATAGAAATTCATGCAATGATTTTAGTATGAATAAAGAAGATGAGCCTTAAATGACAAGATCTCTTCAATAGCCTCTGGAAATGAAAACAATCTGAGAAATCAGCAGTAACATGTTTAAAATGTTTTGTTGGTTGTGATTTAGGAAGTTGAAACAGATCAGTATTACAACTTCTTCAGCCCTACCCTGAAGCAGCATGGCTATGACAGTGTCTTCAGTCCCAAGTCCAGGGCAAAAACCATGTCGGAAGAGGACCGCAAATATGTGGATGGGTGTGCCATCTTCTTCAGGACCAGCAAGTAAGTTCTCACGCATGTTTTTCACCACACAGCTATATACAGCTGCAAACATGCCGATGTGATGGTCTGCTCAGAAAATATATCATTGTGACTTCGGACAGAATGACCCTCCAAATATGAAGAAATTAAAAACCAAAATAGGTAGACTTGCCAACTTTGGTGACCTAATTTGCGATGACCGGGTATACTGTTCCGAAGACACATGACCTTTCCTTTTGTAAGTGTATGTCGGCCCAAAAAGCGCTCAATTTTGTGATTTGTGTACAAATCCAATGGAAATGAATTTTTTCCCTAGAATACACAAAACTTGCCTTATTTTTCATTCCAATCACTTTAATTATTTAATTTTGGGCTAAAAATAGTTGGATAATGACCAATAATTTATTCCATTGGAAAAAAAAAAAACAGAAGTTGAAAAAAAAACAAAAAAAAACAGAAGTTGAAAAAACAGAGAAATACATAAGAAATTCCAAAAACAAAGAAATACTAGGAAAATTTTGGCTGTCACAATTGTCAATGGTGGAAACCTGTTAATTAAATCATAAAGAATATTCATGCACACAATTAGCATATTCTGAGCAATATTTAGTGATATACAGACAAAAAGGGGATTTCTGCATAAATTTTCCTAATTAAATGATATTAATTAGAAATTAATTATTAAAAAAAAAATAACAATGCAATCTCGAAGATTATCGCAAGCTATCTGTGTTCCAAATGTTTTGGCGGCCACACGTTCATCGGCCGAGATCTCGGGGGGGGGGGGGGGGGGGGGGGGGGTGGAATCCATGTATAGTACATATTACAGCACCTTCAAACATATTAGTATAAAGTGTTATACTGTATGAGAGTTATCTATCATTCATTATGTTTTATCATCATTTATAAATTGCTATCTATCTATGTACAGATTTGCGCTGATGAAAGAGCACCTAGTAGAATTCAACCAGCTTGCCATGGCGAATGCTGAGGGTTCAGAAGACATGCTGAACAGGGTGATGACCAAGGACAACATAGGAATTGCTGTGCTGCTGGAGACCAGGGAAGGATGCTATGAAGGCTCAGGTATGTAGCTTACACTTACACTGTCAAATGTGTGTTTTAAAACTAGGATTGGCAGAATTTTCCCATTTGTCATAAAGCTGTTGCAAGATTATGTGTGTTACGTCCCTCATATTAAAGGGGAACGCCAGGCAAAGATTAACACATTATTATATGTTTTGCTACCGGTTTGTGATATCAAATAGATACCCAACAGTTTGCAAAGGTTTGTGTAATTCATAAACAAAGCAATTAATTTACACCACTTACGGAACCACTACTATTTCCTGGTTCCATACGGGCCAACCATTTGCGAGTGCGCCAATGCTATTCACGCATACGTTTGTAGATAATAGATTCCCGGGCGATTCGTTCGCTCTGCACACATTAGTCTTCACAATTCAGACCGCATGAACGCATGCTTTAGAATGGTGATGCGTTTTCCAATTATATATTTTTTTCTGGTATTTTTTTTAACTTGTTGATGGAATGGAATACTAAAGATGTTACCTTTCTTTAATAAGAATATTATTTTTGGGTGGTGGTACCCTTTAAATTTACAATTTTTAGTTATCCTTGTATTTATGTACGTTTGCATATAACAGATGCAACAAAGTAATTGTTAATGTATAATAATGATGCAAATTGGAGTTATTTCAGGAAGAATTAATTTCTTATGCCTCCACCAGCAAACTTGCTGGAGGCATTATGTTTTGGGTGTTCCGTCCGCATAGGGAATTTTCTGATATTATTATGTGCTTAATAGATAATGTATTGTCATTATTTTCAGTAAAGATCTTGAATATGTTTTCCAACCAAATCAGTCATTGATTATCTTAAAGGGATCTAGTAACTTTGTTGACATGTGCAAAAAGTGATGAAGGGTTGTTGCAATGTATATTGTTGTTATCTCATATGTCCACAGGGTATTGTGTGAAAATTTCAAGTCAAATGGACATTGCTTGGCCAAGTAATGAGCGAAAATGCAAAGTGATATTCACTAACTCACTGCACTCACTTTGTACACGGTAAGAAACACTCCGGGGGAGTTTTTCTTATCTGAATACTTCAATCGTACATATCTTTGCAACGAAAGGGAAATTTGAAAAACCGAAACCGGTCCCATGATTTTATTGTTAATAAGAATACAACAAGGTATGATGGAACCGCTAGAATTAAAATTTTATTTTGAGGATTTGGGCAATGTTACTAAGTCCCTTTAAAGGTTGTTCTGATTCATAAAAATCGATGCTCGGTGCCATCTTGCGCACAGTGCGCATCACACACCTTGTTAAAAAATGGCGAAACCCTGATGTAGCATCCCCACGCATGATGATCTTTGAAACATCCCCATTCAAATGATGATGATGTTGAAGTTAGGTTAAATCAATGTAATCCTTTCCTTGCAGCATTCCCGCAAGAAGTAGCCAATGCCCGGCAGCAGCTGTTGGTGTCCAACGTCCACATCCACTGGGACCCTGAGTTCAGTGACGTGAAGCTCATCCAGACCATGATGCTGATGAACGAACTGAAGAAGATTATTGACGAGGAGTCGGTGAGCTTCAGACCGGGAGGGGTCACTGGAGCAGGGGGCGGTGGAGGTGCAGGAGGGGGAGGTAGTCAGAGAGGGGACGGGAGTGCCATCCCGATGGTCATGTGTGGAGATCTTAACTCGCTCCCAGAGTCTGGTAAATATACAAATTACATCCTTCATGTTTTATACAGATGTTAACTGGTGGTGGAGGGAATATCACAGAATTTTTTTACCCGAGGGATTTGAAATGCCTTGAGGGAAGATTATAAGTTCCGAGACGTATAGTCGAGGGACTTATAATCTTCACGAAATAGCATTTCAAATTTTGAGTGAACATTCCATGATGTTCCCGTCAGCAAAGTTAATATCTGTTATGTTATTTTACTTTGTATAAAGATATAATTAAAATGTAGTCGTCATCATTCAAGCAGCTGACCTTAAAAAAGCAATTGTGGCCTTCCGGAACGATATGGAAATCATGTTCAGTCATAATAGGAAAACTACCCTGTACAGAGTACATGCAGGCATCTGAAGAATGTCATACACCAGTGTAACAAGTGTGTACATTTCACTCCGCCTGGAGTAGATGACATCTCAATAATTCAGTACACAACTTGTAAGTAGCATCCTGTGTCTACTTCTAGTAGTGAACATAACACCTGCAATCGATAGCATCGCAAGAAAATTCAGTCGTAGATGTTCATGAGAATTCTCTCATATCTGTCAATCACCGCTCTGTGGGGTTTGATATAACAGTTATGCGGCGAACATTGTGAATTAAGTTGACATCACATGACTGAGTTTAACCAATCAATGACTCGTATTTGACCAAGTCAGATAACATAATAAAATGTCGGACCTGTTGGGTGCTGCATAAAGAGTTGCACAAATTTGCGATTAAACATCAGAAAACGGGCACAAATCTGATTGGCTCAAATGCGCATATTTTCTGACGTGTTTCACAACTCGCAGCTCTTTATGCAACATGCCCTGATGAAAGAATGAAAATAACATACCTGCTGTTAAAGGGATCTAGTTACATTATCCAATTCCACAAATCTAACTTAGAACTTCAGCAGTTCTCACATACCTTGTTGTATTTTTATCACCAATAAAAATATGTAACAGTTTTTGGTTTTTGTTGAGCCCACCGAGGTGGATGGAGACTAAGGGATCCAAATTGCGTTCGTCTGTCTGTCCTCCATCCGTCCGTCCGTGACCCTTACTAAAATTTGAACAACTTTCCAACGAAACTTGATTGGTAGATGCCCTATATTGGCCTCCATGATATTCTGGGGTCAAAGGTCACATAAGAAGGTCAAAGTTCAAATGTGAAAGTTTTGGGGTAAGAGTATAAAGGTTGATAACTTTCCAACCCTGTATCTGTTTTTAACCAAACTTGATTGGTAGATGCCCTATATTGGCCTCCATGATATTATGGGGTCAAAGGTCACATAAGTAGGTCAAAGGTCAAATGAGGTAACATGTAAAAGTTTTGGGGTAAGACTCTATTAGGGTCGATAGCTTTCCAACCCTGCATCCGTTTGTAACCAAACTTGATTGGTAGATGCCCTATATTGGCCTCCATGATATTCTGGGGTCAAAGGTCACATTTAAGTAGGTCAAAGGTCAAATGTGAAAGTTTACCTGTGTGAGTTGGTTTGTTGCATGAATGCACACAATTAGGTGAGACACATTACGGCTATCGCCTTGTTCAAATTTTCCTTTCAAGAAAACTATATCTACGATTGAAGTGTTCAGATTTTGAAATTAAATTATCCACTGGAAAGTTATAACTGTGTACAAAGTCAATGCAATTAGTTGGTGAATATCACTTGGCATTTTGGCTCATTCCTTGGACATATAAAATCCATTCAATGTAAAATGTTCACACAATACTCAGTGGACATTTCAGATCACAACATTACACATTCTATCAACCCTTCATATTTGTTTGCAGATGTCAAGTAAGTTACTAGATCCCTTTAACTGAAATATAACATATCGAAAACATTTCTTTAATACAGTGCTGTCTGAAAAAAAAAATCTGACATTCCAGGAGTTGTACCCCCAAAATGTCGTAATATTTCTTTTAATTTGCTCCACTTCCTTTTCCTTTCTTCCTCTATGTCCAGGTGTGATCGAGTACCTTGAGATGAGCAAGATCTCCGTGCGGCACCCTGATTTCAAAGACCTCAACTACAAGGTCCTGAGGAACTTCTCCTCCAACTCGGAGGTCAACGGCCACGTCTCGCATTCGTTCCAGTTGAGGCGCGTCTACCAGAACAACCCCATGCGCTTCACCAACTACACCTTTGACTTCAAGGGCATCATTGACTACATCTTCTACTCCCGCCAGGCCATGTCCGTGTTGGGGCTGCTGGGTCCCATGGACCATGATTGGATCGAGGCTAGTAAAGTCCATGGCTGTCCCAATGCTAGCGTCCCTTCGGACCACTTCTCCCTTCTCACAGAGTTTGAGATGCCCCTCCCCGCATCCCCATCCTCCCCCCCTTCGGGGTCAGCCCTTTATCACCCGTCGACAAACTACCCCCTCGTGAGGCGGTAGCGAGAACATTTCGGGGGGTCTCAGGGTGTCTATTCATTCTTGTTGAACCTTCTACTTTGTATATGGAGCGCAAGAATTTTTAAGAATACACAATTATTGATGGCAAATGAATGCAGGTTTTGTGTGTTTTTGTAGATCTTTATCTGTAAATTATAGAAGAGTATTAAGACAATGTTTTATGTGAAGTTAAAAGTGCTTTGGGTTTCACTGGTAGGGCAATGTTCTGGTTGCCCCCTTGTGAGATACTCATTGGCTTAGAGTTAGTGTGGATATATGAAGACATACCTCATGCAGTGTTTAATCTGGTGAAATGGTTTGATGTGCTGTCAATGAAATGGGTTCCCTTTTTGTAGATACAAGCAATGCAATGTTACAGTCCTCGTGGTGTGATTTATTCGGTCAAAATCGTCTGGCAGTTCTGCATTAATGCAAGTAATTGATTTTTCTGTTTCCTTCTTGATCTTCAAATGATTTGGTGTTGGTATGGATAAGCGTCTTAATTTGTTTCTGTGAAGGAATCGGTGAAGCTTTTAAAGCACTTTTTCTTCATCAATTGGTCAAGGACTACAAATACACACAACCTGTGTGTTGAGATTCCAGAGACAAGACTGATGTCTGCATTGTGGCTTTGTTTGAAGATGCCAGATTTCAGTCTTTCTAGTCGCAATGTATTTGGTGGAAATTTTTAACATTTTATGTAAGTTGTACTTTGTATAGTGTGTAAATTGATGCTTTTTTGCCAGAGATAACACAAAGGACCTTCATTGCCCCAGAGTGTGATAGATATTGCAATAAAATAAATTAAATTGTCATAAAAATCATTTTTACGCGCCTTAGACTGTAAATGTTGTTCCCAGCCCTCAATTTGCAAAAACAATAAACTTTGGGTAATATCAGTTAAATCAAGTTGTAGGTATTCAAAATTCTGCATAGTGCATTGGAAATTAAGAATATAAGTAATTCAATGCACTTTTATATTAATTTACATAATGCTATTGTGCCAACAAACAAAATTGTATTAGAATTGGTTTTGTTTTTATTCTCAATCGCAAAACAAAATGTAAGGGACATTAATCCAATCAACGTTTTTGAGCAGCCCCATTGAGAAAATTGTCCTTGTGATAGGAAAACACTCAGGTGTGTGTTGTTTTCCTTTTCTAATAGTATTTTACAATTTAAAAATGTATATTTATCTATTTCATCACACCTTGTAATTTTACAATTCTTTAAATGAATGGTAAGTTCATCTCCTCACATCAAGAAGCAAAATAGGTATGACCGAAAGCATGCCCTATCTTTACTGTAGTGTACATGGTAACTTTGTTGTTATGTGCTGAAACATGAGTTTGATGGACAGGTTGTATCATCGCCATCACAATTAAAGTTATCAATGCCTGGATGCTCAGTGCATTTTTTAGCTGCTGGGCATCGGTGAAGGGCAAAATACTGTCATTAATCATACTCAACTGAAGAAAATTAATTATTTTAAATTTGTGACCTCTCATGCTTTGTTTTTTCATTTTGTATCACATTTGTTACTGTGATGTGTAAATGTACAGTTTGGATTAATTTGTCTTTGAAATATCTGTTTTGCACTGCTGTAGAATAACACGGTCCTAGAGGGAAAACATTCATAGAAGGCAGACATTTTTTAACAAAAACAGTTTATAGAGGAGAGAAATTTGGGAAATAGTGGATGTGAAAATTGTTTGTTTTATTTATATATATTTTGTGTCAAGAAAATTGCAAGTGAGGCATCCCATTCATGTTAAGCTTATTCGTACCGAGCCTTTTTTGACTTTTTGTTGAAAAGGTTGTGAACATGAAGTTATTTCAATGAGAGTGCTGCTTGATTTGGACCAAAGAAAGCAATGGGACCAGTGCTTGATTGTATATATGCACTAACTTAAAGTGAGGTTCTATTGAGTTCTCTCTGGAGACTAACCAGGATACATCGAGAGGGAGACTGTGTGCTCAATCGAGTACAGCATTTTAGCCAATTTATCAGCAAATTGTAAATAGATTTAAAAGGGAAATCGTCAGTTTAATATGAAGAGATGAAAAGAGTGAGCTATTCTGCTTCGGCGGTATATTAGATTTATTTGTGTGAATTTGTCAGATTATGTGTACAGATGTTTTTTAAGTGTCTTTGTAATTATGGTTCACCATGTAGGTATTCTCTTTGTTTTTAAGCTGTGATTTTGTCCCTCCCTCTGGATGTTTCCTCTGGTTTTCTGCCCTGCTGCAAAATGGAGGTGGCCGAGGCTGTGCCTGCTACTCCTTTTTGCTGGGTGGAAAATCACATTCTTACAGGTCTACCAAGTCGAGCAACGTCTTTGCAATTTGTGCACTCATTAGATATTGAAATTCCTATCACATTGATACTTGGCACTATGAAACCAATGGAATAGGTACAGTTAGGGTTGGCAAAAATAGTCTTTGGAGCAATCTGCAGGTCTTTGAAACTCAGTTTGGTTGGTGTCTAAGACTTTCCTTGATCTAAAGCATTACATAACTTGTATCATTTTATTGATTAAACAACAACAACAAATAATTTAATTGAATAATTAAGGAAAATTGCTGTGAAACATCGTTTGCTGACAACTGGTCAGGCAACACAATCTTGGCCTACAACTGATCTGCTAACAAATGTTCCAACAAGGTGTTTATACAAATATGTAGGAGTAAGAGGCACTACCCATTTTCCCTAGTGGGCCAAATTAATCCTTAAATTATAATTTATGGTTATGGGAATCAAATATTCGGTGGATATTTTGTTGGGAACATTTGTTGCATACTTAATATATTCTGTACTGTAAGCACAAGATAAAATCACACACAAAAGTTGTGCCATTAATCCTTTGGTTTCCCAGAATTGTCTCAACTAGATGGAATTTATTGTTATATTTATTTCTAATCACATAATAATGAAGTCACTGGCAAATGTTTTATGATAGTTTTATCTTGTCTAAAATGACCTGGCACATGTGAACACCCAAAGATATTACTTGAGTATTATAAACAAAATAGTTATTAAACTAAAGCTGAAATAACATACATTTGGCTATGAATAAGATACATGAATGGGATGATTAGTTTGGAATATAGAAATCTGCACTTTTTTTATTGTTACATCATATCTTATTTTCCCCTTCATGTGTGTATTTTGATGTTTTGTCTTATTTTACTTGTGGAATTCTGGAATTTATGTTATTTTTCTTCCCCCTTTATTGTTTAACCATAGGAGTTTGAAGTTGTAATTATACATTTCCCTGCAACACCTTAAAGTGAGCTGCTATTTGTGCAGGGAAATTACCTGGTTTTATCACCAACTTTTCTCCATCTTTCTCTCTCATTCTGTTTTTTTAAGCCTTGTAAGTGTAGCATAAGGAGTGGTTTTAACACTATGGCAAGTCTTAGGTTAAAACAGTTGCAATGCACACAGTATGACACCGCCTTACCCAACAAATTTTTAAATACTGTTTGGATTTATATTGTTCTCTTTTTTAACATAGTGAAAACTTGTAAAGTAAAACGTGCAAACTTGTCATGTTTTAATACAGTGACAAGAAAGTGGCTAATTGACTGTGGATAATGGCAACTAAAATGTGTTTTATTGGGAAAGAATCTGAAAGTGAATTGTGCATATTTAATTACAAGAGAGTCATCGTTGATTTGATTCTTTGCGACTGAATCAGACTGTCATAGTGTTAACACCACCCGCCATTGGTATTAATCAGTGTTTGCAGATTTGTGTGACAATATTTAGAAGCATTCCACTTTTTTCTTCTTGTACACTTGAAATAGTTTTAGTTTCAATAAGATCTCGGCCCCTAGTTCGTAAGAATTTTTAATAATTGCAACAACTATGGCAGCTGCTATGATTGGCTGTTGCCATAGTAATGACGAGCATTACAAAGTTTTATGTAACGGGGCCCCTGTGGGCAAAGTGAGAGAGCAACTGATTGAATTAACAGCACACGTTATAGATGTAGATGTGTGTAGAGAATGAGATATGCCAATAGTACAGATCAATGTGTATACAGTATAGCCTAGGTAAGGTTTCAACCAATGAACTATTTTCTTCTTGACATGGTAAAAGCATGGTAGATGGTGCATGTTTCCTCTTAGTGTAAACTGAATGAGATATAGCCATGTTGGGAACAATAATATTGATACACAAGTACAAAATGTCTTACTTGATTCTTTTTATGATTAATTATGCTTAAAATTTAATTGTGTCCAATTTTTAGAATCAATTGCCAATGACTAAGCCATTTTTGGATGAATGTGCTTTAATTTGAAGTCAATCATTTTGCATCATGTGTCTTTACAGAAATGTGAATTAATTAGTTTTTGAAACTTACAAATTGTTGTTCTTGGGATAATAATTCCATTCCCCAGTATTCAAATATTTCAATTATCCTTTGCTGGGTCATAGACCTTTACAGCTGTATGAAATTTTAGATTTTGTTTCAGTAATTTGTGTGATTTTTGCAACAAGGATAGAATCGTTCTAGATTAATTCCTTTATTGTAGACCAATGTTGATTTCTGCCTCATATCGATTGCTTATTGTAGAAAGTAAGATGTTTTGCACTTGAAGTATATAGATGTTTCTTTGCTCCCAACATTGACTAGTCACACAGAATTTGAAATGTAAACAAATTCAAAATTTTAATAATGACAAAAATGTCACCATTTTGCTGAGCTATGAGTAAATTTGATATTAATGCACATGTACAGAGTATTAAACATACAACAAAGATTAAAGGGTTCAGAATCTGTTCTTCCTCACTTTTCAAAAATTATTCGTACCCCTCTCAACACCAAGATATGAAATTTCCATTGTGTTTTGACACAAATGTTATTCCAAGGTGGAGAGGGTTAATTGGGAAAAGGCCCAGATGAAGTCCAACAGTGAGGTTTAATTGAGGGGATGGTATATCCAATGATTACGTCTCCATCTCCATCCATTCTTGCCCCCATCACTTCTTTCTGCCATTTTCTTTTATTGTGCAGTTTGAGAGGAGAAGGGTTGTTTGTTGAATGGAATAATAATGATGCTCGTCTCTTTTAATTGATATTCTTCTTTTTTTCCTCCCCATTTTTCTGTTGGGATTATTATTATTAAAAAAATGTGGATAATAGAAATGCAAAAACATGAAAAAGAAATGTCTCCTGTGTTTTGTTGTTGTTGTTTATATGCAGCAGTCATTATTGTGTTGTATTCTAATATAAATGTGTATACTAGGTACTAGTCAATGGTACATCCATCCCCACACGTACATGCAGATACACACAAGTGCTTTTTCATAACTTCTACCAACAATGTTGACATCTCTCACTCTGTCTCTATTAAAGGGAGCGTCCGCTCGCAATCCGTGTACGCCCAATGCCATTCGCTTGCCCCTATTGTAGCCGTACACATAACGGCAATCTTGGATCTGCTAACAAAAATGCAGTCGAGGGTGGGGTGGTTTGCTAGTGGGGTTGTTGAGTTCGTTTTGGTTCGGTTGAATGCGTGCTGCATATGGATATACACTGAGCTCAAAACGAAACTTATCACTTCTTCAGAGCGACACACATTAAAATCCAAAGCATAAAAAGTAATCATAATTGGGCAGAGAATAGATATAATACTCCTTAGCAAGCTCATCTAAAACAAATTATGTTTGCTTTAGTCAACAAAGAATAAAATAAGGTGAAATCGCAAGAGGTCATTTTTCAAAAATCACAGAAACTGCTCGCTTTCCGGGCACAGAGCTCGGTACGGACAATAGCCAGTCTAGTGATTATATAACCCGCTTTGAAGTTGACTGAATAGCTATTGAAAGTTCTGAATAGACCGCCTTTCGTGGAGGTTCGCAGCGAGCAGTTTCTGTGATTTTTAAAAAGTGACTTGTAGTGATTTCATGGCATTTTACTCTTTTTTGGCAAAAGCAAACTTGTAATTTTTGAGATATGCTTCATAATGAGAATAGTAGCTTATCTGTGTCTTAATATGAATCAACTTGGTGCTATGGATATTAGTGAGCGTCGCTCTGAAAAAGTGATAAGTTTCTTTTTGAGCTCAGTGTAGTTACACACAATTCATGCGTACGGGTTGCCTGCATCACCGCATTTGCGCTGTCGTTTACCGAAGATGTACGGAGAATTCCGAATAGTATCCGAATATCCGAGTCGGGCCACGCTTCAATCCCCCATGATTTGCGAGTTAACGGTCCCTTTAAAGCATATGCATATCTGAACATCATGTAGAAATTAGCGATCCGTACAAAATTGTCAGGGTTTGTTACATCATTTTGAGCAACTCGCAATATGCTTTGTACATGAAAATTCACTTGATTTCGCATTCCAGTTTCTCTCACTTTTATATTGCTCGTTTTCATGAAAAATATCAGTCAGAATGCTACCCAGCCAGATTCCACTCTATTTATTCAACTCGTATTCATAGATTTGCGGGGCGCACGCACCAATGAGCAATGCAGAGGGGTATTATTTTGAGCTTTATGGAACCTTTACATAGTCTTTAATGAATGAATGTGGTATCAAATTTTAGAGGAAGAATCATAGTTTATGTCTATAATATTAAATCAAGTATTAAACCGAATTTTACCAGTGAAATTTGTTGTCAAATATCACCAATTTTGCACAAGTTCAGAGGTTGAAAATAACAGTTTATACTTCTTGCGTCTCATTGATTTTTATAATCACTGTAAAGCATGTTTCATACTCTTTCAGGATATGGAGGTTTTATTTTGCTACGTTGGATAATCGGGTCAGGAGCCAAGAAAATACCACTCAAGTACAAATTAAGAACAACTCAAATGCGAACGAGCATTCCCATTGGATTGTACGAAGGGGTGTGTTTGAAGCAGGACAGTGATTGGCCTAATTAAAATAACGCAATACCAGACTCCCCCTCGGAACAACGCGCTGTGCGGGAAAGAGAAAATCTCTATCCCCCTCTCTCTTCATCTCGGGACGTGGAGAGTCTGCGTGATGCTGATTCAACCAATCAACGAGCTGGGTTGCCGCTGAATGCCAACAAGTTGATATTTTATTCTGTCCTTTGCTGGTCTTTGTTGGCTCCTGACCCGATTACGAAATAAACGGCTACGAAATTTACATATTTATAAAGTGTATTAAATTGCCTTTCATATGGTATAAATATGAAGGAGACGCAACTACGTTTTGTAAGTTTTCAAGCAGAATGAAAACAAACTTTAAAAAGTGAATTTTGTCAAGTTATTACACTTGATTTTCATCTTTTTGTCTTTGTCAAATTAAAAATATAATTATATGGAAGCAATGAGTGAAATATTTTCTATAATGTCATATATCACATTGAAAAATAAGTTATTGCAAACTGAAGTTATCGCATTTTAAAAATGATGTGTCTCCAGCCGCGTAATACTAGGGAGAGAAAGTATGATCGGTGGAATCTGAATAGGAAAAGCCTTTTAGCCTCATTAAAACGGATCAAGAATTTTGACATGTTCAACCTCACAAAATTGCTCTGTGTAGTTTTGACAATTTAAATGTAACAAAAACAAATCGTGTATGAATTGCACTGCTAGCAGCTCACAAATGAAGTCATCATCGGTGGCAATTATGCAATCATTCATCAAGATGCATTGTCAATTAAGTGCAAACCGTTCATAACTTTGTTGTAGGTTGCTCTACCATTTTTGATCCGATTTATTATTATGAATCATTCCTCTCATTCATCGTTCACAGCAAACATCACATTTCTAGATTGGAATTCCCCTTTCACAGTCGCACACATTTTCAGGCTACATGTACCATGTGCATTCTTTCAATTTTGTTTATATATAATAATTCAAACATATATGAGAATTCACAAGATTTATAGTAACAATTTTTCTACCAGAACTCAAATCATATTTCATTCTAAGTCTGCACTGCTGAAAGAAGATGAACATGACAGGGAATGTCTTGTTTTTACTAGACATATTGATGTTTACATATATTTTATTGCTAAACACATCAACCTTTCCACCATAGTAATGAAACAGTTCTTGAATAATATGGATAGATAATAGTACATCATTACATGTAGTACAAAATGAATACTGCATGTAAAGCAGAATACCAATGTTAGAAAATACAGTTAACTTAGAATATTGAAGGATACACTGCGTTGTATTCACTTTGCTGGCACTAAAGTTGAGTAATTTGCCAGTTGTAGTTATCTTCTTCAGTGGAAGAATTTGAAGACTTCCCTTTTAAAGCACATTTTAAAATTATTATTTGTAAATGCACTATATCAAAAATAATTATTAATATCGAAATATAAATTAACTTGAAAAATCACAAATCTGGAATAATTTCGAGGATTAAATCGAACGTACCCATTTTTAAAACACCATTCATAATATCCATAAATTAGTATAACTTGACTAAGTGAATAACAGTACTGTGTGTAATTCCAAAATAAAAAGAGACTGCACAGCAAGAAATTTCATGTGAATTTCATCAAATTGAACATATTCAGAGAAAAACTAATGCTAAATAACTGTCATATCAGTTGTTTTTTGGAAACACACACAACATAGCCAGCAACATATAGAAGTTGATATAAGAACCATGTCCCCTCTAGTAAACTTCAGATATATATAAAATTAAATTAAATAAATACAAAGACAATAATTAAAAATTATTTGTAAGATTGTTCAACAAGAAATTCAATATGTATTAGTACATTAAATGAAATAAGTACAATTTTCCTGAAGAGCATATGAAATATTTAATGAGATTACACTAAACTGACACAATTTACATGTATTACATGTATGTACTGCAGAATATCTTCTTTTTTGGGGGGAAAAGGTAATTGTTACATCTTTGGTAAGAATAACATACCAAAAACATTGCCTTATAAGCTGAATTTGTCTGTGGTGTATTTTGTTTAAAAAAACACATTTTTGTTTTCTTCTGGAAAATATGGATAATTTGAGCAGAAATTATGCAATCATTGGAAGTGAAAGCATTAGGATAATTGAATTGAACATTGCAACTGGTATATAGAAACTGAAGGCAACATTTGCAAAAAAGACAGTTCTAATATCTGACAGACAGATTTTAGTTACTTAAATATGTACATGTATATCAGGTCATTAGAATACATTTTTACCTATAAGATGTCACAGAAAAATAAACAAATAACAACCAGCACACACAAATACATACAAACAATATTAAGACTAATAATTAAAAGCAAATAAGGTAATAGAGTGATTTGTTATGATCATAAACAGTACAGAAATAACTCGTGAGTTAAGAAAGACCAAAGGATTGCACCAACTCTTTATATTTTACAATGAAGTTACATACTGCTTCACAATATTATTCTAATATACATCTTCATGGAATGCTGGATTCTACATATATATCTATACCTATCCCCAAAGTAAAACTTTAACATTAATTATAGCTAGAAAAACCTGCAAAAACTAGATTAAACCTTTCATGTGAAAATATTTACAAATTACAATTATCAAAATGAAAGATTAATTTGCGACATTATATAATGTAAACAATGTGTGCATCACAAACATTTCAATAAGGCATGAACATTTATTCTGAGTATCCCCCTTTCCAAAGTTTAGTTATACACTTAGGTTTAAAAGTGAAGGCTTACTTTTTATTAAGACTTTATTCATCAAGGTTTACAATATAACCGATTCATATTTCATTAAACGTATACTTGAGTATTGGTTCTTCCTGAAAATTTAGTTATGAGGTTTTTGATTGGATATTAATCTATGTGAACTAAGGCAACAACAAAAAATTGTTTGATTGGAGTAACGGGCAACCAAAAATTAGGGTAGGTCGGTAGGGATTTTTTATTTATTTATTTTTTTTCCGCACAAATACACAAAAACACACACATAACACTGACATCTGAATAAGAATTACTTCCCCCCAAGTGCTCGCATTCTTGTGAAATTTTGAATTGTACACATTATTTTGTCCTCATCTACATTGTGATGTTCAGCCGCGGCCGGTCGAAGCATTAAACATGTTATGTTTATTTGCACATGTACAAACTTTGACCATTAATCAAGCATATCGTTAAAGGGATAGTACAGTTCTGGTCGAGAAGGTGCTTTAAGATAATTTGCAAGGTAGTACAAAAACAACTAAGCGTATGAATTGAAAAAGCACATAATTTTTCAAACAGAATAGCTGGCATATCCATAAAGAAAATTCCTTTGAATAAATAGTAATAATAGTTAGTTAAACTTTGATTCTTTGTGAAACAACCCCCCTGGACTCATATTGAATGGTAGGCACATGACAACCCTGAGATATGTACATGCATTGATGGGGGGTGGAAGGAAGATGACATAAAAGTCACTTTCTATGTTTATCATTGAAAATGACTTTGAACCTTTCAAGACGGACAAATATTTCTACCTCCAAATATTTCAATAGTTTAATGTTCAGCTAATCTACAAAAAAATCTGCATTTGTCATACAGTACCAAAGGTATAAGTGAAAACAATTGAACAAGGTGCACTTCAACACCTTTGAACAATGAAACAAAAATAATAATATATTTTTTAAAATGTCCATAAGCGATTTTATAAATGGAAAGATAAAGTACCAAACAAACATTATCATTCCATGTTTGTATTAAAATTTACAAAAAAACATAAAAAATGTACTATTGAAACAGCCCTTTGCAAGTAAAAAAGAAGGCATTTTAATATCCATTTTTACTTCAAATTCTTGAAGAAAACCAGGACAGGAAAGTAACAGATTAGAATTCATATTTTCAGAATAATATGACTTTTTTGTTGTACAAGTAGTATCAAATTACAAAAACACAGTTTTTAGCCCATTGAATGAAAAACACAACTAAATTTGTTAACACATTCACAACCCCATCCCATAGATCCCACCCTCCACCATCCTTATCACAGCCATACAATGATGCAGATAAACATGTTTTTACCTTACATCATTAGCAATGCACTACTTTTCAGTTTTCGACCAAGTCTGAAATCTCAAGTGCAAATTTACGAAAGTGTAAAAACACACTGCAAAAAAGGAATGAAGTCAAACTGCAATACACAATGAAGACAGTCCAACCAAACCCCGTTTATTTCAATGCCATCAGAAGTCTTCTTCATTGACACTAACTTTTGTGTAGGAAAATGTCAGATAGAAAATGGAACTGGAAATGTAGACGTCACATTAAAACAAATAGTGTATTTTTACATAGAAACAAGCAAAGGAAATTGGGTTTCGCCGGGAATTGAACCCGAGACATTCACTAGACCTGTGCTCTAACCAGCTACGAATCTCTTAGCTACTCTTAATTTCTAATCACAAATTTCTTACTTCCAAGCAATGCCTTTCAATTCTTGTGCTTATCAGAAGCTAAACCTCACTGACACTGACCTGAAGGAGAGAAAAACGAGCTAGGGAAAGTGGGGAGGGATCACGCAAAGTACTGCAGATACTTTATACGTGACCTTACACCACAAAACGACCAAGTCGGGGAAAAATGATTCTGCTGATTTTCACATGACATTAAAGTGGAAGCCATTACCTTCAAAATGGTATATAATTTGTCATATTTGGACTAAGCAAACCCTTTTAAAATGAATGCCAACGATTTGGAATATGGCTGAAGCATTTTTAAAATAAGGGAGAAACAGGCCGCTTAAAAGATTAGTGTCTATTCAAGCGCTGTAATAAGATGACATTTATTAAATGAAAAATTAATATTTAAACATGATTTCCGGCGCTCAAAATTTTACAGAAGGTAGATTAAGATATGCTTATTCAGGAAATACCAAAATCCTAAATCTCATACTTTGAACAAAATTTTACTATTTTAGCTAATAAAAGAGAAACTACCACAGCGACAGACATATCGGCGTTTTGTGGTGTAAGGTCACATACAGTAAATTCAAACATAGGGGGAAACTGACCAGATATAAATTAAATTAATGAAAATGAGCAAAGAAAACCCCAAGATCTCCAGGCCATCAGACTGGTGCTCCTGCCATTTTGTAATTTATCTCATTTCTTTCTGGTCAGTTTCCCTCTATGTTTGACTTCACTTCATAAAGAAATATACACTTTCAAAATTATAATTACAATTTCAAATTTATAATTTGCTAGTAACTAAGATGTTTCTTCTTTTATTAACATGCAAAAATGCAATGCAGTACACATATTTTGGGAGAAGTATAAGAAATCTACAAATGTAAAATGAAAATATACAGCAAGTTGTGTAATAGTACTTTTATAAGTCAAGGCTTACTCAACCATTTTATGATTAATTTCATATTTTCACAATTCATAAACACACATATTTTTGTTATTTTCATTCAATGTAGCAACTTGTACTGTTAACACCTCATCTGTAACATATGAGGTGCTAGCATCACACCATCGGCCCCGTTTCATAAAGCTTTTACGATGTTTGTATATGTCAAATTTTGTAACCAGTAGGTCAATAGCCAATCAGCATGGAGCATTGCAGCTGTTACCATGGTAGGCTACAATAATTGGACGCTTTTAACAATTGCCAAAGTTTTATGAAACAGGGCCCAAATGTTGAAATTCAGTAAGGTTAGACCTCTGCTGAAACGAAGTAAGTCCTTGGTTATTGAACCAAACCCTATCAGTACCATACCATGCAAAGCTCAATGAGTTAGTACTCAGTGAATAGTACTCAAATAATGGATGATCTCATCAGAACATCAGTCAAACATCTTCAAATGAAACCTCTTAGTACCAACCAAGACTTGAAAAGATCACAGAGTCAACACTCCTCTACGTCCTCCTGGTGCTGAAGCAGTCCTTACGGAGGGTACCTCATCAAGCCAGCATCACCCTCTGGTATCATATCCTCATCGGGCACCTTCTCCGTCGCTATATCATCCTCAAACGGGTTTGGCACACTGCCTCCCGGATACCTTGCCTCATTCTCCATCTTCCTTGTCTCCTTGTCCAACTCCTTCTTGGTCTTCACGCTCTTCACTTTGTCAGACCCCTCCGAGGTGGTTGTCACGGTAGCGGTAGCGTCGTTGCTGAAGCCTCCGTACGTACGGCCAGAGCGAGAAGAGGTTGGGGTGGGGCCCTCCAGTTCCTCATCGTCAGGGCGGATGCGGTAGGTGCGGATGATGTAGATGAGAGCAAGCACGTCCAGGATAGCCCCTGCATGACACAGATGGGAGGGAAGCATGAGAAGGAACTTGCATAAATTATTTAAAGTGAATATTGGACGATTTCAGGGTTTTCTAATGCAATATCTATGCAAATGAGAGACAGAAATGTTTTCCTTTTCCAGATCAAAATTGACAACAGTAGACCCCATTTCAAAAATGTGCAAATTAAGATAATTACTTTCAAATTGGCTACCAAGTCAAGTGCCAAGCCTAAAATATTCTTACATTGCACTAGCTTTACTTCTCCTAAATATGTTTCAGACTGTATTTCTTCCTTTGTACTCAACATCATTGAATTACCACAAAAACATCCAATTAATCCAACCACAACTAATAGTAGGGACATACAATTAATCTCTCAAAAGCAATGAGAAAAAAGAACAATTTTGTGAATGTAATATTGAAAACATTTAATATTACTATAAAGAGGTTACATAATTCAACTAACTCATCTTAATTGACGACTCTCTGATAAGGAAGTTTTCATGTTATTCATGCTGTATGGAACATGTGCCACAGAGGTCATGAACCTACGTTGAAGGCACACACAGTCCTCGGTTAACACTTGCCATGTCAAATACATTACATAAATTCCATGTATTGCAACTGTAATGCATGCATGCACATACAATATGGTGCATATATCTGAACAACCAGCTTATGATACAGCAGCAGATGTTCTGCAGTATCCGTTACATGTGTGTCTACCACGACTACCAGTAACATTTCTCAATTACCATACGTGCTATCGTTCACCCCTTTCACTATAAGGTATTCTATTTCACAACTAACAAGCAATATTGCCATTTACACTAGTTTATACTGGTTTTTCTGTCAGGCACCAAGTCATGCAGATGGAACCACATTTGAATGACCACACCATTAATTAAGATTGATAGCTGTCATTTATAGATGTTTAAAAGGATCTAGTAACTATGTTGACGTAAACAATGACAAAGGGTTGATAAAATGTGTTTTCTGTGATCTAACAGCGTGTTCACACACACAAAATTTTCATCCCTTAATCATGACTAACGAAACGTTGTATAAAGAATCATGATTAACGAAACTGACGAATGTTCACACACACAAATCAAGATCCCAAACCAGCTGGCCTTCAGCTGCTCGAAAACATTGTATAAGTGCGCAGTGTGCTGTCTTTTTTCTGTCTGCTGAAATGAGAGGTCAGTTCTCCTTTTGCGCACAGTCACGTTAAGCCACGCCCCGTTAATCATGATTAGCGAGTCCCCGGACGTTCACACACGAAACGACCGTGATTCTTTAGTCAGCTCTCGTACGAAACGATGCTCAAACCCCCGTTTTGTTAATCATGATTCTCGTTAAGTGATCGTTCAGACACACAATTTCCAACAATTTCTGTCGTATAGCTAATCAGGAGCTGATTCTGTAGTCAGCTCATGATTAGCTATACGATGAAATTTTGTGTGTTAACACAGGGTAATATGTCCATTGAGTGATGTGTGTAGATTCCATGTTAAAGAGCCAAAATACAAGAGATATTTGCTACCTCATTGCCATTTAAAGGGATAGTTGAGTTTTGGTATAGAGGGTGCTACACAAAATAAATTTTTTGTGAGATAATAAAAAACTGAGTGTCAAATTCGAAAGAACATACAATTTTAATGACAGAATAAACTTTATTTGATCAAAATCGGTTCAGAAATGGCTGAAATATCCATAAAAATAACCATTTGTAATAATTTTGGGGCCCCACAAGTATTAGATAATTTACAAAAGAGGTTTTCAAATAGGTGTTGATTATCTCTCTATCTAATCACCTTTTCAACAAAACAATTTTTATTTTAAATGGTTGAAACCATGAGTTTTTTTAGGAAGCGTCCTTTTGAGTTTTAACGGCACTTTTTGAATGATAACAGGCTTTTTACTTAGTCATTTGTAATTTTTCATTCCTTTCGAGCATGGTGGAGTCATAACTATTAGTTTGTTATGTAATTGTGCAGGTTTTGGTTCCTAAAATTCAGTTTGACAAAAAACTGTACTCTCTTTACCAAAACTCAACTATCCCTTTAAGTTTGTACACAGGTGAAATGACCCCCAAATTATGTTAAATTTAATCATAAATAAAGTTTTTAAAAAGAAAAAGAAAAAAGGAAGACAATTGAATCATAGCTGGTTGCATACTTCTATTAGTAAGAGGAAAACAACCGGGCAGGCAGGCATGAACTAACAACTAGAGATGCCACTGAATCTGTTAATTCAGCCAAAATTACTAGATATCTGGGACAATCAATAAACTCTATGAAAGAAGAAAATATATGGAACATAAAACGGTGGATCCATTAAAGGGTGCTTGAAATATTGATATTTATCAGAAATAAAGCAAATTATTAACCACCTACATTCGGTTGCTGCCAGCTGGCATATGCAGCAACCCCATGTCTTCATACCCTTCATCCCCCTACTAGACATTTGTAGGGGTTGGTTCAGAAAAGTGACTGCCCCATATTACAGCAGACAAATTAATGTCTCAGGTATCATGAAGTGGGGTCTCTTTCTTCTATTTTGTTTAGCACCAGTAGGCCTACAAGCTTAATATATGTATATACAAATATATAAAATCAATCTGTGTTACACTCTCTATTATTATTATTATTGCGTTTTTGTTGGTGTGTGGTGGAGCGCAGACTCCTCTTACTATAGTTTTGTTTATTTATAGTGATTTACTTTTGTATAGTTTTTACTCTACATTAATGTTTAAATTTATTTGAATTTGAATGTAACGATTGCTATTGTATTATTTATATTATGTATGTTTTGATGTACCAATATACACTGATCCTTTCAGCACTGCCCGCTGATCAGTTTGAAATGTATACCAATAAATAAAATCAATATTAAAAAAAAGCCACTCAAACAATTAGTTTTGTTCTCCTTTAATATTCCATATACCCTTTTAAAATAAAAAGAGCTCTAGATGCAATTGTGAAACTATACATTCATGAAGTAGAGCGGGTCAAACAAAAATGTGAATGATAGCCCAAATTATACCAACATTCGTATGAAATAAATTGATTCATGAAATAATAAATGCACATAATTTGCATCATACAGCCACAGAGGATTACCAAGTAACATGCCATTCAACACTTAAGAAAACTATAATAAACATAAAAATATATAACAACATGCACAACCAGGATGCTCACAATTCTATCTTATAAATAAGAAACAAAATGATTAGTTATAATATATGGTAGACCAGTGGTGTAACTATTCAAGTTCATGATTTGTTACAGGACGTTTGATGAATAAATTGCAGTAATGAATGCAAAAAGATGCAAAATTAAATACCACTGTACGTGTATCTAGTACCCTAATCAAGCCACTGCTGATGACTGTTACAGCTTGTAAGGTTACATTCCTTGAATAATTAGACAAAGCCTGTTTGATGTAAAGTTGAGTGAGTAAACAATGTGTATGGTTCTTGTTTAGAAACATATGCTGGATGCATGCATGCATTAAAGATACTGTCTACCTTTTGCTAGCCCATATTCGAATGTTGTTAGATATTGTCAAATGAAAGAGCTAGCCTAGATACATTTTCAAGGAATTGTCGTGACATTTCAATTTTGAAATTATAATTTCAGTAGTCTAGTAACTGCAGACCTTTAATTGTACTTTGTGTTTGTACTTGATGTCAACAAACCAAATTTTTAATTTATTTCGGTTAAATAGAATCCAAGTGATTCAATCAGATGTGTGATGTACAGGGTGATTTTTCTTTGAACTTGGTTATATGAAAATAGGATAATAGAATAATGATACTAGTACATGATACAACGATTCAGAATAGAAATGAAACAAGCTAGAGAGTATTAAGACTACAAAGTAATGTTTTTTTATTCCATCAATTGGATCGTTAATCACTGTGAATGTTCAAATGTTACCAACTTGATATCCCTGTGGTTCATGGAATGTGTTCTTGAACTTGAAGATGTGTGCAAAAGGAAGACAATA